>VXBP01003190.1:42677-70880 GCA_013400115.1 Rhinopomastus cyanomelas
GCGGGGTCCCCGCCGGGTGCCGGGTTCCCGGTGCCCCCGGCCGTGCCCGGTGCCCCGTGGCGGGGCCGCTCGGCTGCCATTGGCGGGGCTGGCAGCGGCCNCGGGCAGCTTGGCCCTCAGCCTGGCCCTGGGGGCCGCCCGCAGGGCGCTGGGGCCGGGCCGGGGGCTGCCGCTACCGCTGGGGCCGCGCCGGGGGCTGCTGTTGGCGCTGGCGGCTCTGGCCGGGCTGCAGGGGCTGGGCAGGGTCGTGACCCCCCCGCGGTCGCCTCCCGCCCTGGGCTTGGCCGTGGCCGCGGGGCTGCTGCTGCTGTTGTGGTGGTGGGCAGCGCCCCGGCGGAGGCTGCCCGTGGCGGGCAGGGCAGTGCTGGTGACAGGTGAGTGTGAGCGGGGACCGGCGGCGGCACCTTGACGGCCCCGGGGTGGTGGGGAAGAGGGAATCCCCCTGGGGCTCTGGGGTGGTCACTCTTGAAGCACCGGGGCATCCAGCCTGGGGCATCTTGTCTCCATCACGTTCCAGCTGGATTGTGCCTTTAGTTCACTAAGGAGTCTCACCAGGGTCACCAGAGCATCTGACCTGAGTCACTAGGGAGTCACACCCGGGTCTACAGGGTATCCCATCAGGTTCATCAGGGTGTCCTGTCTCCATCACATCCCAACTGTGTTGTGCCGTTAGTTCCTTAGGGTCACCAGGGTGTCCTGTCTTCCACTGACTCATCCCATCTCCATTGCATCCCAGTCAGGTTGCACATTCGGTTGTCCTTGCCCTGAAGAAGGAAAACATGAGGGACCTCAAGTTCTTGAGCACTGGGAACCCCCTGGCACCCAGCTTAACCCACTTGGTTGGATGAGGTGTGGTGGGGCTGGTGCTGAGCTGGAGCAGTGCTTTGGGATGCCTTTGGCTGGCCCAAGGGCTGGCCAGTCCTCCCCACACCAGAACCATGGTGGTTCTTGGGAAGCTTCTTGTGTTAATCTCTAACAGCTCTATCTGAGCCAGCTGCCCAAGGCTTGGTCCCAGGAGCTGCTGGGGCTGATTCCTTCTTGGCAGGGGCATCCCTGGGACATGCTGTCAGCCCCAACTCTTTAGACTGCCTCAGAGATGTGCCTCCAGCCCAGACTCTGCACAACTCCACCACAGGGATGGGTTCTCTTTAGGGTATCTTGGTGTACGAGTGCTTCCCCGCCTTTTCTTTCTGGCAGCAGGATCAGAGGATGATGATCAGCCGGGGCCAGCAGGTTCTTTGCTGTGGCACGATGACAGCATACATGGGATGAGGAGGAAGCACTGGAACCAGGGGTTCTGGTGGTGCATGGGGGATTCTGCTGGCCCCAGGGAAACCTGTGGTCACCACCTTGGTGGTTCTCCCAAGGACAGGAGTCCACCTCCCACTGGAGATCTGCTTAGAGACCCCTAAATTGGAGAAGGAGAATTGTGTCTTTCCTGGAAAGTTTGGTCTTGGGATGGAGAGTCTTTGAGATAAAAGTGAGAGTCAGGTGCCCTGACCAGCCTGAAGGGCTCCTTGGCCCTTTGGGAAGTGGAGGGCAGCCTCAGCGAGGAGGAAGCTTGGAGGAGTGAGGCAGCAGATGAATGACTGATTCAACAGAGTGAAGGTCAAAGCCGTGGCAGGGCAGGGCTGCCTGGGGAAGACATGTGTGACAGCACTGCGCTCACAGGTGCCCTGTGGCACGGTGGGTGAAGCCAGCCCTGGCACTGTGGCACTGCCTGTATAATTAGTGAGTCAGTAGCTGGAACAGGGTGTTCTTGCCCCGGTGTGTCGAGGTGACACCTCGGCAGCTCTACTGTGTTTGCTCTCAGCTGTAAATACTTTGTGGTTTTACAGGTTCAAGGCACAGCCCATGCTGTGGCATTGGTGGTTCCTCACTGAGGTGCCCACTGAGGGGCTGCCCAGCCCAGGACCCCATCTCTTGCTGGAGTATTTGCACAGCGATTAGCCTAAATCCTTGTCAGATTAATTCTGGACACCTCCTGGTGACTGGGTTTATTTGAGTGGCTGCTGGTGTCTCTAGTGGGATCAGGGCAGGAGCGGAGGACAGAGGTAGCCTGGCTTTTCTCCTCGTGCCCGAGAAGAGGGAGAGGTGTGGAGCTGGGTGCCCGGGGGTGCTGGGCATCAGGGAAAGGGTGTGAGGTTGTGGACTGAGCTTCTGCCGCACTAGGTGTTTTGATGCACCCTGCAGCTCAGGAGAGATGCAGCACAGCCTCTTGTACCTCCTAGTTGAAGTGTCCCAGCTCCTCCAGCTGCCCACTCTTGCAGACCCTGGGCTGAGCCGCTTCATGCAATGCTCTAGCCATCTCTGGCTAATCCAAACTGAAGTTTGTGGAGGGGATTGAAGGAAAATGTTGCTGTGGGAGAGCAGAGCAGATGTGGAGCTGCCTCTGACCCCGTGGTCACAGCAGGGGCTCGACGGTGGTGGCGTTTCCCATCTGCTGTGGGTTCGAAGTTGGCTGCTGCACATAGGGTCTGGCTGGAGCAGGGATGGGCAACTGCTGCCTGTCATCCCAGAGCAGAGAGAGGGATGCTGCAGTCTCCCACTGTGTAGCAGCCCCTGGGCTACCAAAGCTGATGGCCATGGGTCCCTGTAGGCTGTGTTTATCTGTGGTAGTGGCCTCAGGGCTCTCCTGCTCTGCAGCATCACGGTCCAGCTTCTACAGGAATAGGGAGCGAGGAAGGAAAGTGTTAATGCTGCCTTGATTGGGAGGTCACAGCTGCTTGCAGGGAGGAGGAAGATGCCCTCCTGTGCAGCTGGGCTGGGAGAGGTCAGCCCTGGGAGCTCTGCTGGGATGAGGAGGGGAGCTGGGGGAGGCAGCAGCCAACTCCGCGCTGTCCTCAAGGATGAGCCCGTGGTCTGGCACAAGGGTGGGAAGCCGTGAGGATTGCAGCACTGTGATGGGCTCAGGTACTTGGAGCTGAGTGGGCACCCACAGGCTGTGGGGTGGCGGACACCAGCAACCCCTCCCTGCCAGCATGAGGTCTAGGGAGGCAGCTCAGTGGGATCAGTCTTGCTCTGAGTAACAAAGGGCTTGTTTCAGTGCGTGAATGCCCCTTCCCAAATCTAGATCTGGCACTGTTGAGTGTCTGGGAGTGGGGGTGTGGGTCCTCCTGAGCTGTGGGAGCGAAGAGGAGGGGTGTTGCTCATGTCCCCTCTCTCCTCCCAGTGAGGAATCGGTAATCCCAGCCTGCTCTGTAGCTCTGGCGAGGGTGATGGTCTGCAAGACCAGCCTTGGAAGGAGGTGATGAGCCGCCTCTCCACACTCTAGCTGACGTGGGTGGGGATTGACCTGGGTTTAGCCATCAGCCTAGACCATCCTTGGTCCCTGCGGTCGCCTGCAGGTGGTAATGTGGGTCTCTGGCACCCTCATTCCTCCTTGGAGGAGCCTACAAAGCCAGAAGGCACCTGCAGCCCCTGAAAACTCATCTCTGGGAGCAAACCCAACTGTCAGGTCAGGCTGCTCCAGAGCTGCCGTGCTCTCTCCTAGAGCTGCGGGGGAATCGCGGTGGTTTTCCTGGGGAGGCTCTTGTTACAACTGCATGCTCCATTAACCAGCTGAAATGGGTCAGAGCCCCAGCTCGTGTTCAAGGTTAACGGAGGCTTTGCAACTCGATCCTAGTCAAACGGAGCTACGGCGTTTCCCATGGACTTGCCAGATGTTGAAGCATCTGGTGACTGCAGCAAGACGAGGTGATGCAGTCCAGATGTGGGGACTCTCGCTGCTCTGCCGTGGAGGTAAATCACTTCCCTTGGTAAAGGAGCAGCATTGCTCCCTTCTGGACTCCAACATTGTTTCTCAGGCCCATTTTCAAGCTAAACTGGGTGGCTGAGAGATGTCAGAGGTCTGGATTTTGGGGACAGGCTCTGTGGTGGGCATTTCTGCCTCGCTGGATTTAGTGCTGCAACCCATGAAGCTTTGTGTGGTGATGCTGCAGCTCTCCACAGGCAACTTCCACTCCCGTTCTGGGTCAGGTGAACCAGCTCTCAGTTACCCTGGGTTCTTCCTCAGGCTGAAAACCAGCTTGTTGCCCAGAATTGCTCTGGCTTTTCCAGAATTGGTTGAAAATTAACTGCAGAGGCATCTGCCTCTCAAAGCTGAGGCACAGAACCAAAACCAAGCAGCCTGTCTCCAGCCCCACGGCATGAGCCATCCCTTGAATTGTTAATGTTAAACAAGAAGTTGCAATATTTCTCTGTAATTATAGGGTTTGCTGCTTTTTCTGGGAGAAGAGCAGGTAACCTGCTCTCCTTCCATGGGGCTGAAGTTCTCTCCAGCTTTGTCAGCAGCTCTCCATGGTTTTAGGACCCCTCTGGGACTTCCCAGCAGTTGATGCATACCCCTGCTCTCCGCAGAGGTGCAGATGTGTTTGGCTTCATCTCGTCATTGCTCAAACCAGCCCTGTCAGAGCCCGCTGTGGGTTTGCTGTGGGGTTTGTTCTCTAGCACCGTTACCCAGGAGTGATGAGCACAGCTCGTTAGGAGGACCAGCGCCTTGCGAGTTGCACAACGTGGGAGAAGGAAGCCGGGCTGGCTTGGTGAGTGCTCGGGGTCACTTGGGGACATGAGAGCAGCAAAGCAGAGAGTTCCCCGTAGAAATGAGATTGTCAGATGACAGCAGATGCTCCGGAACGGGACAAGTGGAGGCAGCCACTGCCCTCTAGTCAAGTGAGTAGCTCTTCTTTAATGAGGTCTGAGGCTGAGTTGCCCAGTGAGTCTCTCTCTCTTCAGCCAGGCTCCTATTACACAGGTGTTCAGCTGCTTTTACTGCTGGTAGCATTAGCAGGGAGCACCTGCCCAGCCCAGTGTTAGACTGAGCACAGATGGGTTTGGGGAGGGTCTTCAAGGTGCCTCCACCAAGCCTTCTTCCTGTAGTTGTCTTTCAGCGCTGGCCCAAAACTCTGGCTGGGGATACCTCTGCAAGGTGGAAAACGCCCCAAGAGTGTTGCTCTCATGCTGTTGGTGTGTTGCTGTAGTTCAGAAACCAACTTTTTGGGGCCTCCTTGGCGGCTGGGGTACATCCACTGTCTCTGATCCTTGTTCTTCGCTGGAGATGTTCCAAACATGTTCCTGTGAGATCTTCTGTAGGTGATCCTGCTTTAGTGGGGCAGTTGGATTAGATGGTCTCCAGAGGTTGCTGCCAACCCCTGCCACACCATGATTCAATGATTCTGTGTGTGCTTCCGCGTGCAACACTCGCTTCTGCTTCCTTCTCCCCTGGAGAGCTGCCAGCCCTTGAGCTTTATCAAGCTTCCCTGTTGGGAGCCAGTTGTCCCTGTCACACATGGTGCTGTCCTGGGATTTGTTGCCTCTGAGGCTGTAATCTTCAAAAGCAGTTTGGAGCTTTACCAGCTTTGTGCCAGCATGGCCTCTTCTTGGGTGGTTGACCTTGGGGAGCCAGATGGCAGCTGGGGATGGAGAGGAGACATGGGCTACTGAGCCAAGGAGGCAGCTTCCTGGATGTCTTCTGTGGATGCTTTGAGTGTCTGGCTTCTTCTTTCAAGCTTTTCTCCAGTTCTGCTGCTGGTGGTGATCTTGTTGTGCTGGGTCTCTCAGCTTCCACCAGACATACCCTTGAGCAGATCAGTGATTCCTCCCTCTTTCTCCACTCTGGTGGTCACACTCCAGCCTGGCACAAACATCATGCTATGCACATCTGCTTCTTCTGACTGTGCCCACACACACTGTAGCCAATGTTTGATCCTCTCCAGGTCCCAGCTATTGGGTGGGAACAAGCTCTAACTTGGGGTCTGCAGCCAACCTGTGGTAGCGTCTGTCTCCGCTTCAGCTGGCTCTGCCTGCGTTATCGCAAGCTAAGGGACACGCGTGGGTGCTGCCCTGTGCGTCACTATTCGCCCTGTGTCAGCACATCAGCCTGCAGGGCCACCTTCCTGTATTTGGGGAAGATGCACCAGGATAGTCTTGTGATGCTTGAACTCTGGCTGCAACGAGGTGTTGGGAACTGCAGGTGGAGAATGAAGTGGGTGCAGCTTAAATCAGGTACAGAAGGGGCTGGTGTGGCTTGAAGTGGGGGTATGGCTCTTCTGTGGGCAATCTGACCCACCATATGGCTCAAAGGTTCTCCTGGTTTGGCAAGTGGCTGTGGTGCTTTGCTATCCTGGCTAGAAAAGCTTTCCCTGAGATGTCCCAGGTGGGAATATCTCATGGTGGCCCATGTAGAAGAGCTGGTCTTTCCTTCTGCTGCTTGTCGATGGCGTAGTCCTGCTCCTAGCAGACCTCAGGCACGACCTTCTGCCTTTTCCTTGCTGGTTCCTGGGGCCTGACATGGTATCACATGTGGAAGATGCATATGGGGCTTGGTTGGGAGTCCTTGGGAAGCCCTTTTGCAGCCCAGGGATGCTCCCAGCAGGTGCCCCAACCATGGTGTTGATGTTCCTCAGGACCATCTTCAGTGATTCTTCTAGTTAGAGATGCCCCTGCTTCTTGCAGAGGGGCTTCTGGAGGTTCCCTCCAACCCAGTATGTTCTATGATTCCAGCCCAGTGCTGGCTGATGGAGCTTCCTGGCTTCCCAGCTTGGCTCCCACTCAGCCCCTCTTCATCTGTCCTCCTAGATGGACGTGTTGCTGGTGCCAGCTTGGCATCAGCACTGAGCTGCTTGAGCTATCCCTAGGCCGAGGGTGTCCTTCCCAGCAACAGCTCCTGCTGATGGATGGCTTTTGCAGCTTGCCGGCTCTGTGTTCCTGGTTCACTGTGTTCCCTCCAAAGGTGATGATTAACCCAGTTATCACCACAGCTCCTCACAACTTCCTCTTGTTGGAAGAACATCCATTCATCCATTCACACACCCGTACCAGGTTACCTCTGATATGCAGGCTGTGCCCTGTCCCTGCTACCATCTTCTCCTGCCCATCCATGCTGCTGAGAGCTCAAATCTTTGACCATGAGAGTCCAGCTACACCTTTTGGGGAGAAGATTTCTTCTTGCCGAAGATGGCAGCTGCTGGGTGATGTCCTCCAGACCTGGGAAGTGGCAAGCAGCTACTTCTAGGAAATTCCCTGCACCCTCTTTTGCTGTGAAACCCTGAGGCGCTGCAGTGTGGCTGGGAGGGGAGGCACCTCCTCCACCCTGCTGGCTCTCAAGTTCCTGGTTGGTCCTTGCTGGCAGTAGCATCCTGCAGTGCTGGGTTATCCCCTGGGCTCTCACCTCTGCTGACTCTGCTGGTACAAACCCCTAGGCTGAGCTTAGCAGGGCCAGGTGCCAAAGTGCCCTCCTGAGAGCAAACTGCCAGCTTGTGGGTGGCTCCTGAACCTCCTCAGCAGCAAAGTGGACACTGGCTTTGTGCAAAAGAAGGTGGTTGGGCTCAGGACCATCCTGGTTTGGTTTATAGCAGTCCTGGTTGGGCTTGTGGCCATCCCAGTTGAGTTCATGGCAGTCCCGGCTGTGCTTGTGACTCTCCCAGCTTCACTAGCCCCACTAGCAGTTGCAAGCAGCATTTGCTGCCCCAGCTTTGCTGGGGTGTGGGATAAGGTGTCTGGGCGCCTTTAGTGATACCGGTGGGGAGGATTGTGGCTGCTGACCCCTGATTTATCTTGTGGCTATTTGTGTGCTATTGGGGCCCTGATGCTGAATGGGGTTTAAGTGGATCTGCAGTGGCCTTGGGGCTCTGTGCTGTCACTGCCCGGGTAGAAAATGGGATTTTCCCCTTCTCTTTGGTCCGTGCAGTGACGGATCCCTTCCCAAACAGAGGCGATAGCGTGTGAGGCATCGGGAACACCCAGCTAATCCCATGGCCTTCACACCATCTGGCCCTCGCTGGAGATCAGGTCAGCCCCCTGCCTTCTGCCATGGAGGCTGCTGGTGCTTGTGTCCCCTCGCTGGGGATTTGGGGACGAGACCTGGCTGATCCTTGAAGGCATCTCTGTGGGTTTAATTGCATGTAGTGTCTCGCAGTGCTCCAGCTGCTGTGGGCACAGATGCTCCAGCCATCCCGTCCCTCCCCAGCACTCTGCCAAGAATTTGTTCCCTCTTGCCTGGGGCTGACATCACCCCTTTATTGTTCCCCACTCCAAATGTCTGTGGCATCCAGGAGGTGTTTGCCGCTAGGCCTTGCCCTTCCACACTGGTTTTTAGTGGGTGCTTCTTTCTGTCCAGACCTGTCCCATGCTGGAGAGCCCCCGCTTCCCGAGTTCCTTCTGGGATGCCTCCAGTGCCACCTTGGGGTCCTTAGGGTGGTGCTTCCAGGATGGCGGTAGGATGACCTGAGCCCTGGTACCCAGCAGAACCTCCCCACAGTGCCCAGTCCCGTAGCTGGAGGAGCTGAGGCTGCTAGGGCCAGGAGGCGGCACCTCTGAGGGAAATGTCAGCCCTGTTTAGTTTGGCATCCCCGGCACAATCTGAGCCGGAGCCCATGGAAACAACTGGCTCAGTGTGACAACCCGCTCACCCTCACCACCCACCTCCCCCTCCCTGGCTACCAGGGTCCTTCAGCTTCGAGGCTGGCGGTGGCCTCTTCTTGGTGAGGAGTCTCAGGCACACAGGCCCTAAAGCTTTGGATGGCAGGTGAGACTGTTGTCCTGGGTTTTGGGGGGCACACAGGTGATGGTCTGCAGAACTGGGGAGGGGCCGATCCCACTGCAAGTGTCCAACCCCACTGACGGGCACCTGCTTGCCTCAGGGCTTGGAGAAAGATGGAGACTCCCCAAAGGATGCCCCGTGGCCTTCTCACTGTCCATGCATGCCCCTTGGGACTGCCAGCAGGGCTAGCACTAGAGGTGCTGCTGCATCGGTGGGATGCTCAGTTGTGGGGCCACCCCTCTGCAGCACTCACACTGGGGTGGCTGTGGGGGAACAGCTCCTGGGGAGCACCCACCTGGCCTTGGGCGGCTTCACTGGGGGTTTGCAGTTCTGTGCTCGTTCTCCCACCACGTGTGGCTCGAGGAGGAAGTTTTGCAGTGTGGCGGTGGGGTGAGACCCTTGGGCCTGTGCCACCACTCTCCATCCTGTAGGGTGGGCAGGGGGGGTTGTGGTTGGTAGCGCTGAGGCAGTGGCTGCCCGATGGCTGCTCTGCTCCGCACAGCAGACTGTGGTGATGATTTCTGAGCTCGGGGCCTTGTGGCCCAGCCTTGGTACTTGCCTCACGGCAGGAAATGTGCCCACGTGTGAGCCCAGCCCTGCTCCTGGCAGCAAGGAAGCATCAGAGGTGCCCACCCTGGCCATGCTGAACCAGCGCAGCCCCTGTGTGCTGGCTCCACTTTCTCCACAGTGCGGTCGGTGGTCTTCGCCCTTCCTTAGCGGGGCGGGGTAGGTGGGCACCTCAGTGGGTGGTGCCAGAGGCCAAACCTTGCTGCTTGCTTAAGCTGGGTAAAGCCAGGGCTCGCAGTGCCAGATTCCCAGCAGAGGCTGGTGCGTCCCACCAGACTGGAGCTTCTGTAGAGTCTTCAGGGCTGGCTGCTGCTCCAGCAAAAGGCCAGTGGCTCTCAGCAGGGGCATTTGTCCAGCTCACTGAGCGCGTGGAGCTCTGCCAGGTTTTGCCACCTGGGCTGAGCCTCTGGCTGGTCATGGTGGGCTCTGACAGGGGCATCAGGCTGCTGCCCCTTCCTTGTGGGGCTGCTCCTGCCCTCAGTCCAACCGTTGTTCCCTGCTGCTGGCACGGACACAAAACCAGTTGGCGAGCAGGGAGCCATGGCTGGGGGGAGCCGACGCCGGTATCTCCTCGTGATGCTGCATGGCCAGCGCCAGCCTTGCCGGGGCCACGCAGACCGGCTGGCTCCAGGCATTCCCAGCAGGGCCAAGCCAGCAGTGGTGTCTCGTGCACTGGTAGCCGCAGGCAGCGACCATGGCCCTGGGCGAGCTGCCTTGCTTTTAGGGCCACGTGTTCTGGTCCCAGAGCGGGATTCATTGTTGCTCCCCGTGCTTTTGGCCATGCGGCGGCCGGGAAGCTGAGCAGCGCCAGAGACCTTAAATAACACGAGAGCATCCTCACCCTCGTGGCCCCGGGCTCCGCGCCAGCCTCCCAGGATGAGTTTTAGGGTTTTTTTGGTGCGTGTGTGGGAATAAAATCAAACTTCCGAAACAAACCCTCTGCCCATCCCGCTCCAGTAAGGCAAAACAAACCCTGCTGTGCTCCACGTGGGCTCCCTCCTTGTCCCAAACTTTCCTCGCAAACCAGCTTTGCTCAGGTTTTGGGGCTCAGGTGTTGACGGGGAGTGTCATGTTTGGCCTGGGTGCAGGTAACCGCGTCCCGGCGGCAGGTGCCGGTTGCAGCTCAGCGAGGCCATCGCCTCAAGCACTTTATCTGTTTTTGAAGCTTTATCTTTATTGCAGTTTTCTCCTGCCCTGCTGGGAAAAGGCAAAACCGCCTCTTATCTTGCCAGCCGCTGGCAGCGGGACCTGTTCCTCATCACACGAAAAGATGCTGGGCTGTGCCCACATCCCCTTCATCATCCCCTGTGGCACCAGGGGGTGGTGCTGAACCCACTGTGCTGGGTGGGAAAAGGGGTGGCCCCACAGTCCCCTCGTGCCAGCCACGCACCTCTGAGGTGTGTTATCTATCGCTCTGGCCACAGCCCTTCTTAACGGTTTCTGACGTAGCAATAAGGTGAAGCCAAGCCCGGCACTCATCTGCAGGTGCTGAAGTAAGGTGCTGTGAGTGCCAGAAGCAGCCCAATCCCAGTGTGGGAGCAGGGAAACAGCCAGTCCCTGTGCCCACCCTGTGGCTTGTAGGGCTTTGGGCATTTAGAGGAGCCCATGGAGCCCTCAGTGCTGGAGAAGCTCTTTTCTCAGGGCTGGCCTAAGGAGCACCCAAATGTGCCAGGCAGAAGGGTGAGAGGGGACATGGGACTCCCCAGTTAATGGTTAATGGGCCTGGGCAGTGGCAGCGGCTCCTCCAAGCTATCAGCGCTGCCATCGGCCCAGGGAACAAGCTGTACCTTGTTTGTTTGCATCGTGTCTGCTCCACCTCAGCTACTCACTGCCCCACAACACCCTGCCGTCCCATTAATGGCTTTGTGGGTGATGGTGTCACCTGGAGCGGGCATGGCAGCAACCAGTGCTCTCTAGCATAGGACATCGCATAAAGGACATAGAAGGGCAAGGGCAGACCAGGATCCCTCCTTTCCACCCTGTACCACCCCCTCTTTAATCTCCTTGGCAGCCCCAGCCAGGCAACAGGCTGCTGTGCCTTGTGGCCACCATTTCTGGGAGCCACAAAGCATTTGAGGAAAGGCAGCAGCCCCACAGAGCCTTGTACCTGCTCTGAATGATGCCCAGTGGCACTTCTGGAGGCGATTCTGGGGGCTGACAGGCTCTGGGCTGTCCTGGCGCCTTATCACACCCCTGGTTTTGCCCACAGCTCGTTCTCGGGGTGATTGCATTGCAGATAAGGGGCTGTTTTCTTCCTCCTGTAGGTGCAATAGAAAGAAATGGCAACTTCATGACCTGTGAATGCCCCCAGGCAAAATCATGGTGCCAGTGGGTCAGGAGCTAGAGCAGGGTGACCAGCCAGGGTGGTCCTGAGTGGGGAGACTGATGCCAAGGGCGGGTGTTTGGGCTTTGAGGATAGGGAGGCAGAGCTGGAGTGGCTCCCTGTGGAAAACTGGCCAGCAGCTCTCAACGGTCACCACAAGGCTCTTCTTGGCCCTGGCAGGCTGTGACTCGGGCTTCGGGCAGGCGACGGCGCAGCACTTGGACTCCATGGGTTTCCGAGTGTTCGCCAGTGTGCTGGACCTGCAGGGCCCTGGAGCCCAGGAGCTGCGCAGGAGATGCTCATCGAGGCTGACGCTGCTGCAGATGGACCTGACCAAGCCTGAGGACATCCAGCGTGTCCTGCAGCACATCCAGGCCCATACCAACAGCACAGGTAGGAGCCATTGGCACCCATCCTGGGGGCCCATACAGCTCACCAGGTCCTCAACTTGTGGCCAACTGTGCACTGTGGGATGGAACAGTCTCTGCTCACAGGGCTTGTCTTGGGTGCCCCACAATCCCCCCATGAGCTGGGGAGCAGCTGGGGTCCCGAGAAAGTGGGGTGTGTGGCCCATTTTGTGGGGGGTCCCATTTTTGAGCATCCCATCCCATCTCCACAGGGCTCTGGGGGCTGGTGAACAATGCCGGCTTCAACGACACCATCGCCGATGCTGAGCTCTCACCGCTGGGCAAGTTCCGCACCTGTATGGAAGTGAACTTCTTCGGCTCGCTGGAGCTCACCAAGGGGCTACTGCCTCTGCTCCGCTCTGCTGGTGGCCGCATTGTCACTGTGAGCAGCCCTGCGGGTGAGCAGACCACCTTCAGCACAGACCACCCCCCTACTATCCCCAGCTCCCAATGTCCCCAACCCCGGTGTAGCTTGGGGATCTCCATGGCATGATGGGGCTCCCAGAACTGCTGCATGAGCGCTCCTAGTGCCCCCTGATGGCCCCTCTGCTTGTCCCTTCTTTCCCACACAAGGTGACCTGCCCTTCCCCTGCCTGGCAGCCTATGGGGCCTCCAAGGCAGCACTCAGCCTGCTCATGGACACCTTCCGCAGTGAGCTTCAGCCCTGGGGCATCAAAGTCAGCATCATCCTGCCAGGCTACTACAAAACAGGTGAGAGGAAGGTTGGTGCCTACAGCACCCCTGGGAGGCAGGAGCTAGAGCAATGGCAGGAGCAGCCAATGGTGCAGGAAATGTTCCCAGCCACCTCCTTGGGGATGGGGTGGCCTTTGGGCTCCAGCTGGTGAGAGGCAGAGTCAGGGTCACAGAATCATGATACTGTTTCAGTTGCAAAAGCCCTTCTTGCTCATGCAGTCCAACCATTAACCCAGCTGTTCCAAGGCCACTGCTAACTCTGTCCCTAAGCTCCAAGATCTCCAAGACTTTGAAACAGTCCAGGGATGGCAATTCAACCCCCTCCCTGGGCAGCCTGTTCCAAGGCCAGATGACCCTTTCCATGGAAGGAAAGCCCTACCAGCAGATCCTCTGTCACTAGGGCTGGCCAAAGCAGCTCAGCCCTGTTTCTGAAGGCACTGCCTCCACTGCAGTTGGCTCTGAGACCACTAGTCCAGTACTGGGCTACCAAGAACCACCATGGTGTTTCCAACCATTGCAGCCCTCTGCTGCTGTTTCAGCAAGACCTGGAAGAGGAGCAAGAACCAAGGCTGAGAGGGGACTGGGGGCTACTGGCACCCATGCTGGAGGGGTTGGAGGAGGGGGGAAGCCCAGGCAGCTTAAAGGGTGACCATGTCTTTACAGGAACGACATGTGATCCTGCCTTCTGGAACCTGCAGAAGCAGCGGCTAGTGGCCAGCCTACCCCGGGAGCTGCTGCAGGCCTACGGCGAAGACTATGTGGAAGAGATCCACCGCCAGTTCATCCAATTCATGAAGGTGGCAGTGGAGGACCTGAGCGCAGTAGTCAACAGCATCACGGACGGGCTCCTGGCTGCCAACCCAGCTGTGCGCTACTACCCAGGGCAGGGCCTTGGGCTCATGTATTTCATCCACCGCTACCTGCCCTACTTCGTCCGAGACTTATTTCTCAAAGGATTCTTCATCAACCCCAAGCTGCCCCGAGCGCTGCGGCAGGAGCACCACAGTGACGCCAAGGTGGCCTGAGTGGGCCCCGCAGGCACTGGAGGGGTGGGAATGAGCCTTCTCCCAGGATTTCCAGGCACAGCAGCCCCTGAGCACCTGCACTGTCCTGCTGCGCCTGCCCTGGGGGGGAGCGACAGGCACCAGATGTTCAGAACCAAATTGCTTTCTGAAATCAGGCAGATCTATTTTCTATCATGTGAGAATCAACGTTTTCTAGAGACCTCAGTTTTGTATTTTTTTTTCTACCCACGCGGCCTCCAAGGGGGCCTGACTCGGCAGCTCTGCACCGCAGGTCCAGAGGGATGGACCTCGTGCGTTTCTCAGCTGATGATGCCTTCCTCACTGCTCTCGGAGCTCTGCTGGTCTCTGTCACCTCCTGGATGGGTCAGGGCACGTTCCTGTTGACTCCATGGCCACAGCCTCACAAGCCCCTGCCACTCGTCCCACACTCCATGTGCACCCAGAGAGTGCAGGGGCTGAGGCTGGGCTGCCAGGGCCACAGGGCTCCTCACAAGATGAACTACATGATTGTCACTTTTTAAATAAATCTGTTCTTAATAGGCCCTTGGGCTCTGGCATCCTTCTTCTGCAGGGTACGGCGAGCTGCCCAGGCACCCAGGGGTGGTACCACCACCTCGCCTGTGGTGGGAACAAGCATCCCGGGCATGCAGGAGCCATCCCAGGCTCTGCTGCCACCAGCATCACATTGCTTCGGTGGGGGATGGAGGCTCTTCTTGGGCCTGTGGGAGCAGGTCCCTGGCTAAGCAGGGTGAGCCCAGTGCAGTCGGCAGATGTTTATTGGTGTGAAGATCACAGGGTAACAGACACCGCAGAGGTGACCACAGCAGAAATAGCACTCTATCGATCCTTCCCTGCACCACCCAGGGTGACACCCACACTGGCACAGTCCCTTCCCCCGTGTAGGGCATTGGGCTGGCACTGGTGTGGAGTTCTGTGGGTGCTGAGGTATCACCCTGAGGTGTGCAGAGGACAGCTGCTGGCAGAGATGTCCCACACCCTGGCCAGGCCCTGCCCATCTGTGGTCAGAGGGTGGGAGCCAAGCCCTGGGCATGGCCTCACAGCTGCTCCTGGGAAGTGTCCTGTGGTGGGAAACAGGCACTGGGTGCTGCTGGGAAGGATGTCACTGAGCTGTGACGACTAGTCGACTCCAAACTGTGGGTGTCCAGGGTAGGAGGGGGCTAGGCCAGCTTGGGGAGCCCTTCCAAGCCGCAGGGTAGGAGAGAGAGTGGGGAGCTGCTCGCGAGGACACAGCAAGGCTGCACTGGCACAGATGCCACCAGAGCAAGGAGGAACTTGATCTGCACCCTCCTACTCTGCCCTCACTTTCCCACAGGCTCCATCCCAGTCCCGGCCAGAGCTGCTCCATCTCTCCCAGCTCAGGGTTATCTACAGGAGGAAGCAGGGACTGATTGCACAGCAGCACAGGCTACGCTACACATCACAGGCAGACAAAGATCTCACAGGAACAAGACTGGCGGAGAGAACCCCTGGCTGTGGCAGACACCAGGTGCTCCTTCACAGCAGTGAGACCCCCTTAGGGACCCCATTTCCTACTGCTGGTGCTGGCTCCAGGCGCACGAGCACATACAGTGGATGAGCACGGCAGGATAGGGACTAGTAGGTTCAGACAGGAGGTGCGACTGGTCCCTCTGGACCCCTCGTGGCAGATAAGACTCAAACGTCAGCTTGCGAATAATTTAACCGGCAACTGTACAGATTCCTCTTCGGAGCCAGTTCCACAGATGGGACATCCCTGGAGTCAGGGCAAGGGATAACTTGGGAAGTTAGGAGAAGGGTCAACCTGGACTCCAGGGGCAGGAGAGTCAGCCAGGAACAGAGCAGGGTTAGAAGATGGGAATGTAGTTGTCGATCTTGGTCCTGTGCCGCTGAGCAATGCACTCCGCGATCCACACGATGTTGCGGCACTCTTGCTCCTTCAGCTTCACAAAGGCGTAGAAGACTCCGAAGTGGAACTGGTTGAGGAACGCCAGCTTGTTCAGCTTCACCTGGGGAAAGCCCAGAGCAGGACGCATCACTTGGCCTCCTCAGGCAGGAGGAGCAGGCTCAGCACAGGGTAGCTCTCATGCACATAGGGCTCAGGACAGGTTCTGACATTTTTAGGGGGAAATACTTATACCTTCAGATGCTGTGAAAATCCTCCTTTCCCATGTCATCACAGTCTATCAGGAGTGATATGGTAATATCAGGTGGATAAACATCCACCAGCAGCCCCAAACCTGCTTCCCACACTGCTCTAATCTGTCTCGGCTAGAACAGGGACCTTCTGCCACGCTGGGTCCCCATTCCCTGGCTGGAGCCTACCCTGCAAGTCCTCTGACAACAGCAAAGCTTGGTGCTACCCTCAGCTTTCCAAGTGGCCAAGGCAGGGACATGCTGAGGTCCCCAGGTGATCACTCACCTCATGCTCAAAGAACCTGTCTTCAAGGGTCTTGTCTCCAGGGTTGCTGCCAGCCCCTTCAAACAGCAGCTTGTACTCCTGCAGGAAGAGAAGACCAGAAGATATACCCAAAGCCCTCAAGCTCAGCAGTGTTCGGGGACCCCGTGTGTCAAAGGGACACCCCAGCCACCATGTCAAGTCAGCAGAGGACACAGAGAAACGTTGGCAAGAGGATGCTGTCCCACATGCACACTGGCTGGAGGCACAGGCAGCCTTTGTTTCATTAGAGACCCCACCAGTCCCCAGCACCCTCATCCCAAAGGACTCACAGGGTAGTAGTCAGCGACGTTTTTGACTTGCTCATAGTCATCTGCTCTGGCCAGCTGAGCCAGGCCCTCGGGGTAGAGCTTGCCGCAGTGTGGGAACAGCTTTGCCCGGTCCTCCTTGGACAGCTCCGTGCCGAAGGAGTTGATGGTGATAATGAAGGCCCTGCGATCAGCTTCGAACTGCAGAAGAGTGAGTGTTTAGAATTATAGAATCATTAGAGATTGGAAGGGACCTCGAAAGATCATCTAGTCCAATCTCCCTGCCACAGCACGATCACCTAGACTAAGTCAGTCAGGGTTAGAAGGGACCACAGGATCATCCAGTTCCACCTCCCCTGCCATGGGCAGGGACACCCCACCCTAGATCAGGCTGGCCAGAGCCTCATCCAACCCGGCCTTAAACACCTTCGAGTACGGGGCCTCCACCACCTTCCTGGGCAACCCATTCCAGGCTCTCACCACTCTTACCGTGAAGAACTTCCTCCTCACATCCAGTCTAAATCTACCCATCTCCAGCTTTGCTAAGAAGCCAAGCTAGTAGAGCTGTGTCTGGGACACAAGCAGCAATCCTGTGCTCAGCCAGCACCCAGTATGCCCAGTATGCAATGGCTGAAGAGCAGTCAGGTGAGGAAATCTCCATGCCAGTGACTCAATCAGTGAGCAGAACCCTGCCCAGGTCAGCCGTGAGCCCTGCACACTCCACAGCCAGGCACAGCAACAGGCTGTGCTCTGAGCAGCTCTGCTTGTTCTCTTCCTTATCCACGCAAGGCAATGAAGATGTTGACACAAAGGCACCTGGCAGGACCAGACATGGCAGTGATTTCCTGCCCAAAGAACAGGCACAGTGTGTGTGGAGACACTGAAGAACAGCTTGAGCATCCTCAACACTGGCAGGAGCGCTAGGCCTGAGCACAAAGCAATGACTATCACTACAGGAGCATCCAGCTGTGGGGATTTCCAGACCTACCTCCAGGATCGGGCACATGGCATCTGCCGTGGTACCTCCCAGCACCTTGCAGAACTTGTAGAAGGACTCTAGGTAAGCCTGGAAGAGAGAGAGAGAGAGCAGATGAGCAACTTCTACATAGCTTCACCTACAGCAAGCAAGACCATTCCCAGCTGCTCCATAATGCTCAGCGCATGTGAACTCAGACACCAAGCCCACACAAGAGACAGTGTTTGCCCACGAAGGCTTGTGGTTGGGTTTGTTCAAATGACTGCAGGAGCTCAGTGCAGGCGACTTCCCCAGGCAGCAAAGTCAAAGCCTGTTCTGCTCCTTTGAGTGGTCTAACTCCAAAGCAGTTAGCAAAGTGTCACGTGGTTTCCTGACCCAGCTCTGGCCTCCACAAACATGCCAAGCCACACAAGTATAGCTGCGAGGCCTACGCTCACCAAGGACCGCTGCGTAAGCACAGTCCCAAGATGAGACAGGACATCTGTGAAGGAAAACGGCCGGTTTGCTGTAATTCTCACACTGCAGCCACTCAGTCTCCACCCCAACCAGAGCGCAGCAGAAAGTGCCTAAGGCCAGGCCCAGCTATGCTGCCTCCAGAAGATGTACGAACCCTTTGTGGACAGGGTCTGTAATCCAGCTGGAAGACAACTGGATCTCCCAGGGGGAGCCTGTGGAGGCTGAGAAGGACTGAAAGTGCTGTTTGGCAAAAAAACTTTCACAGGAGGAGTCATCGTGTGCTGAAATACCTCCCTGGACAGAGGGCTGCAACCAGAATAACTTAAAAGGGATGCAGTGAGGTGATGCTGAGGCATCACAAACCTCTGTTTTGTCACTACAGCTCCAGGGCTGAAGACAGACCAAGAACACATGTTGGACACACACCCCCTCCGGAACAATCACCTTGTCAAGAGATACTTGCTTAGATCAGTAATAACCCAATATCTCATTTAGGAGTAGAAAGGAACAAGGAGACCCTCAGTGAACAAGCAGAGACCAGTTCACCTCCTTGTCTCTTCTACATTGATTTCCCTGCTGTATTTTACTGTTGTCCAGTGACAAAGCTCCTTTGGCTGGTTCCTGGAAGAAGGTCACCAGCAAAGGACAACAGTCAGCTTCAACATATCCATTAAAGATGGGGACAAAAGAGTAAGTGCTGGAAACGATGCCAGCACATCTCCACCACAGGACTCCACTGCTAATCACCCCCTACATCAAGAGCTGACTGGTTATTCTTAACCTCTGCTCTCAACCTTAACTGTATTTACATTTGGGAACCTTCTCACTTGTTACTAACATGAAACCTTTGAAATTGCCTTCATCCCACAGATCCTCCTCAAATCTTCTGCCTACATGCTCACAGATTAACACAATGGTTTGGGTGGGAAGGGACCTTTAAAACTCATCTAGTTCAACTCCCCTGCAGTGAGGCAAGGACATGTATAACCAGAGCCTCAAGGTCCAACCTGACCTGGGATGTCTTCAGGGATGGTGCTTCTCCCACCTCTCTGGACAACCTGGGCCAGGGTCTCACCATCCGCAGCACCAACGATTTCTTCCTTCTCTCTAGTCTGAATCTCCCTCTTTCAGTTTAACCATCGCCCCTTGTCCTGTCACAGCAGTCCCTGCTGGAAAGTCCAGCTTTCTGATTGGCCCCTTTAAGCACTGACAGGCTGCACTAAGATCTCCCTAGAGGCTCTCTTCTCCAGCTGAACACCCCCCAATTCTCCCAGCCTGGTCACATGGCAGAGAGCTCCCCACTCAGAGCAGTATTTCTGGGGCATCCTCTGGCCCCACTGCAACAGGTCCCTGTCTCTGCTGAGGAGCTAAGAGCTGGACCCAGCCCTGCAGGGGGGTCTCACCAGAGCAGAGAAGGGGCACAATCCCCTCCCTGACCTGCTGTCCAGGGGCAGGACCTTGTACATGGAACATCATAAAGTTCAATTAAATCCGCCTCTCCAGCTTCAAGAAACCTCCATCAGGCCTGGGAGGCAGTTCCCACCTGCTGTGTTCCTCAGAACAGCTCTGTGCAGACTTCAGACCCGGTTTTATTTCCCTCATTTGCCTCTGAAGACCATTTGCACAGCGATTATATATTTTCCAGTCCCTGGGGACAGAGGTGGCTTCAAGCAAAACTCCGTAAGATGCAGTTGCCTTCCCACTCCTACGTCCCCAAGATTCGTTACTCCTGTGCTCCCCTCCCAACACAGGCCAAGTGACACCAGGCACAGTGTGGGGTGAGAAGAGCAGACTGTAAAGTGGCATCAGGCATCAAAAAGGAGATGGCAACAGCCATGGCTGGTGGGATCCAAGGAGACACAGAGATTTATGGTTCTGGCCATACCTGCGCCCGTTAACAGCGAGAGACCAGTACACACAGGCAGCTCGTTCTCCCCTCCCATCACCGCCTTCCCTTCACGCCTGACCTGTTCTCTGCCTCTCCAAAGAGGCCACAGCTGCTTGGGAAGCAGAGGTCACACCGACCACAGTCTAGCTGTGTCCGGCCAAAACAAGGCTGGCAGATACAATCTGCATCCCACCCCAACTCCAGAAAGCTGAGATGGAGCGATAGCCATAGCCTGCACATAAACACGGGCTTTGAGGCTGCCAGCGAGAACCAGATGGGGCCTGTAGAGAAGAAGACAGCTCCAGAAAAGGAGATCCCCACACACAGCTCCGTGTCCATCCCCCTACAGCACTGCTCCAGCCTGGTTTTACACAGCTCTGCCACAGCCATACTCCAACCGTAGCCACTGGAGGCCTGCGTAGTGTTGGAGGGCCACAGGTAGGATCAGAGGGCTGGAGCACCTCTGCTGTGGGGACACACTGAGGGAATTGGGGCTGTTCAGCCTGGAGAAGAGAAGGCTCCTTGCGGACCTTAGAGCAGCCTTCTAGTACCTGAAGGGGCTACAGAAAACGTGGAGAGAGACTTTTGAAGAGGGACTCTAGTGACAGGACAAGGGGGATGGGTTCAGGCTGAAAGAGGGGAGATTTAGATCAGAGCTGAGGAAGAAATTCCTCTCTGGAAGGGTGCTGAGGGACTGGAAAAGGCTGCCCAGGAAGGCTGTGACTGCTCCATTGCTGCAAGTGTCCAAGACCAGGTTGAATGGGACTGTGGGCAACCTGGTCTGGTGACACATGTCACTGCCTAAGGCAAGGGGTTGGGACTTTGTGATCTCTGAGCTCCTTTCCAAACTAGACCATTGTGATTCTATGATTCTTCTGAATGAGCTCACGCTAGAGAGCTACACCCACAGAAGTCTTACAACCAAGTTTAAGGTGCAGCCACTTCAGCTGATGAAGTGATGGGGTGGTTCAGCCTTCTCCTGCCTGCCTAGAACCTGAAAAAACTTCTTCAAAGGCACAACCTCTGCAAAATCCCCTGCACGGGCTCTTGACAGCCCGACAGCTCCAAACTGCCCCCCACTCTGCCTGGCTGTGGAGCACTGACCCTTCGCTGGGGCGTGATGGGATGACAGGCCCCTCCAAGAGCAGATTCCTTTATTTTCCAGTGGATGCAACTAGTTCTTGGTCATGTTCACTCTACTGCCAATCCAGGGAAACAAAAGAGAGAAAAAAAACCCTGTTTTTAAGTCTACTGCAAGAAGAAAATACCCTCTAGTCTCTGGTTGAAGCTTCTGATTGAAGCACCAGCGTAAGTTGGAGCTCCTGACCCAACACACCAAGACGCAGCCACAACAGGAAGAAACAGCAACATCAACATCTCTTTCCCCTCCCAGAGACTCCTTTACCTTGTACAGCGTGTTGCGAATGATTTCAATGTTCATCTCATCCAGGTCCTGTTCAGATATGCAGTCTTGGAAGAAAGCAGCTGAAACAGAGCCACAGACAGAGTTAGACTGTCCTAACCAGCCCCATGCTCGGCACTTTCCAGAATCCCCAACGCCACCATGCAGAAGTACACCCTGGGCTGAGCTTCTCCCTCCTTTTACCTCCAGCAGCCACCAAACTGCCATGAGCCAAAACCTCAGGCTCCACCATGGTTCCCCAGCCACATTTTAAGGCTCTCACATGGAAATCTCTCTCTGCCCTTCAGTCCTATGGTTTGGGAACAGCCTGTTCTCAGCTGAAATTCTCAGCTCTAGCTCCCAGCACCAACGCCACAACAGCAAATCCCAAACTGTGCCCAGACACAGCCCCTCAGAGGGGAAAAGGCAGCTTCTGAACCAGCCTGCAAGGCATCACCTAGAAGGCAGCAGCCAGTGAGTCCTGAAGAAGCTGCTGCTTCTCCAACATCTCTGTTGGATTACAGCAGCATGGGGATGCCACAGCTCCTCTGGCCCATGACACCCCGTGGCTGGAGTCAGCTCTGCTCTATCAGTCCCATTTTCCACTTCTGAGGACTTTTCTTTCTCCGGCTGGAGGCAGCCAGCAGGGAATAAAGTGGTGGGGTTTGGTGGAATGCTAAGCCTAACTTACAGCCAGAGTATCTCCTGGAGGGACACCGAAAACTTAACAAGGTGCTGCAAACTGAAGGTAAGGAGGAGCCCTGGACATGTAATGTAACGTGAGGCTGTTGTACCACCCACTTGTTACCACGAGCACAATAAACCCCGTTGGTGGGACTTTTATGACTTCTTCCACTCTCCCTCAGCAACCAAGTTTGCTGAATTTGCTACACAGAGGAAATTTGATCTGTCTCAGCTTACGCTGAGTCCAGCTGTGGGTAACAGAGGTTACACTGGTGCCAAGAGCTGACCAGTGCCCTGTTTTGTGCTACAAACCAGGTATGATGCTGGCTCAGGCTCCTTTAGCAGAGAGAGCAGCCAGACCATGGGTCTACAAAGTCCCAAACAGGAGTTTATCCCAACCAAGGTTTCTTTCAGAGCCCAGTGCCACGTTGCTGTAGGAGGGTTCAGCTCCCTACAGCTGGCAAAAATGAAAACAAAGTGTGCCAGGACTGGTTTTGAGCGAAGGACCTGCTGGCCAGCCCAGATTGCTAAGCAGTGGCTACTTGAGAACAGCAGAGGAATGAGAATGTGGCTATTTCAGTTCTTGGCCCTCCAATATCCCAAATTAAGCTAAGGACAAGCCTTATTTTGCCCAGCTAACCTAGGAAAGCCATTTGGGGTTAGGCATTCCTACCATGCCACGTAGCTCGAGTACTTTTAGGAGATGGAGCTGCTGTTTCTCTGCGTGTGGTCACTGGAAAGAGCACAAATTAAACAAGTAGAGCCTGGGTGCCTGCTTGTTTAGGCAACACAGCTCCTGCCTGTGCCCTCCCGCTGAAGAAATGCCATCCAAGATTGTTCCAGCCTCAAGGGCACGGCCAGGGCAAAGGTCTGAAGAAAGAATCAGCCAAGCCAGGCTCAACTGACTCACGGACAAGCACAGTCACACAAAAGGCAAAGACTCTCAGCTGTCTATTGTGTTCTGGGCACCACCTTGCCAGTGTGATGGGGTGTTTCCACTTCACACGCAGCTTGGAAGCTTTAAGGTCTCTGGGCACTAGTATCTTGAAAATGCCCTGTCTTGTACCCAAAGCGGGAGGGCCCCCACTTATCCGTGAGGAGGATCATTGTCCCTGCAGGCTCACCTCAGCGACACGCAGAGCCTGGATTCTCCTGCTGCACTGTCGCCTCACCTTGCAACCCAACTGTCCCTCCTGTGCCGGGCGAGTCATTTTTCCATGACAACTACTTCACTTTTCCCATCATTCCGCAGAGCATTTGCAAAAGCTCTTTCTGTCCCAAACCCAACTATTTCTATCAAAGACAGTGCGATGACTTGGAGTGGTTTGCTCTTTCCAGCAGCCCCCAAAGGCTGATTAATTACTGACTCAGCCCTAGCTCAGAGTGTTTTTGCCCACAGAGGGTAAATCGCCCATGACTACCTCTCCTACTACTGCAAAAAGACTCCTATGCTTTCTCCACAACCACTTCCTACACTTTTTCTCTTTGAAGAATGTATCTGTCTGACTCATAAGACACTCGGTTTTAGTGCTTATGTGTTTCCTGGTAGAGGCCTGTAGCCCCGACACAAGGTTATCGGAGTGCAGGATCCTGCCTCAAAACGCACTCAGGAAGGCCCTGGAAGATTTATTTTGCTGTTGTTGTTTTGGTTTGTTGGTTGATTTGGTTTGGGTTTGTTTTTTTTACAGGTGCTTTCCTTGATCTAGAGCTAATTTTATCAATCTCAGAACAAAACTGGGCATGTGCGTAATTTCTGTAATTATCTACAGAAACTGCCTACAAGAAATTGCCCAGTGGTGCAAATAAAAGTGCTGGGAATTAAGTGACTCAGTCCAAGAGCCTTTCGCTAAAGAAGCAGAATGTTTCATGTGTCCCCTAACTATTTCATGTTGCCTAAGGCCTCTCCAATTTTCTCCTTCCTCCCTCATTTCAGATGACAACTCTCAGAAGAGCTGGTAAATGGACATTTCTAGTGGATCAGCTCTAACAACCAAGACAGATCCAGGCCTGGCTCATAAAATCCAAACTCCCCAGCCGGCTGCATTTTGTCTTCCTTAAGCATGATTTAGGCTTAAGTTGGACCTAGTGAGGCTGACGGAGAGCGGAACAGCTGAGAGGTCTGTTGAAAGGCTCTACTCACCCAAGGGAGTGTCCACCAGGATGGCATTGTAGAGCTCTGCAGGTGTTTGAGCAATGTTCACAGCTTCCATCTGCTCGAAACTTCCTAGAGGATGGCACTTGGGCACCAGTTCAGAAATGGAACGCTGGTGCAGAGTCCCAGTGATGAGCAGGATGACATTGTCAATCATGTAGCTGTACCTGGAAGAACATGAGAAGAAGCCTGTCAGATACAAACACAAACAACACAAAACCCAGTGCTAGGCACATGTCTTCAGCCTCCATGAACATCTCCACAAAGTTGCACCATTCCCAGGAAGGACTCCCAAGGCTCTTCCTTACTGTCTCCTAGGAGAACAGAGTCAAGCATGGTCCCAGCCTGTGATTTATGCTACAGCTGAACCATTTGCCTGCCACCACTGAAGAGTGATCGGAAGGGATTTCTGCAGGTCTCCGGCACAATGTTTAGCTCCAAACGTGGGCAGCCCCAGCTGCTCAGGGCTTTGTCCAGCTGAACTTGGTGTTATTTGTGAGGATGTTTATCCCACAGCCTCACCAGGCTCTGCTTCAGCATCTCACCACACTCACAATGAAAAGTCTTCTCCTAACAGCTAATCAGAATTTCCCTCATGGCTGTTTGTCTACTGACTCTCATCCTGACTCCACACACCACCAAGAGGAGTCTGGCTTCAGCTTCCCCACACCCTCCCACAAGGCAACTGAGAACATTTGTCCTTCCAGCTCCCACTGCTCCCCTCACATGAACATGCTCTGTAGGGACCACGTGCAATCATGTACGTGGTGGGACACCAGCAAAGGCTGCAGGCAGCCTGACTTAAGCTCAGCTTAATGCCAGCAGCACTGCTCTGCCTTGCCACAACAATGGAGAAAGGGTCACATTTCTGCAGACCCACTCCCTTCTCATTTAAGGGATCAAAGGATCATGAAAAGGGAACCAAGAGGAAAAGTGTCCCCAGGGAGAACCAGAGTGGTGCTCTGGGTACCTTCACCAACCAACAAGCCTTAAGAGACCCTGAAAAATATCAAGTGAGATGAGGTGGGGTTTATTCAAATGGGGCATACAAGCTGAAACAGCAGGAGATTTGGAATTTTACACTCCCTTGCTTAAGCTCTACCTTTAAAATGTTGGAAGATGGAAAAGACACAAAGACCTGCTCCAAAAGGAGAAGGAGGAAGGCAGCAGGAGCTGTGCACGCCTGGAGCTGGAGCTCTGCCCAAAGTCAGGCTTCCCACATGTACTTGGATACTCAAGAAAAGGAACTAAAAGTCAGCACACGGTGACCAGGGCAAGGGCAGGGACCACACATTTGTCAGACAGGCACTGGGGATGCTGCTGGTCTTAATGGTTCCAAGAAGGGTGTAGAGCACCCCAGTTTCCCCCTTCCCATCAAAGGCAGGCAAGCAGAACCAGTTAAAGGCAGATTTTGTTAGTTTTTACTAGACAGGCTCACAAACATGCTCTAAGGGCACGTCTGAGAACAAACCCACACCCTAGGTGCTCTAACAGGTGCTGCTCTTTTCTCTCCACGCTGCAGGGACGGACAATGCACCTCCTGGCCCTACTACTTGTGCAGAGAGCCTTGCCAGGGACCTTCAATCCAGAACCAGTGCAATCAGCATCAGCTTCATGTACTGGGAAACCTCCTTTTGCCCTTTAATCCATGAGGTCGTTATCTTCTCTTATTTGTGCAGCTCTCACCATGGAGATGATTGCAATCTCCAGGACAGCGAGAAGGGCCTGTTTATGAGACCTGAGGGTAAGTTCCTTGCAGCAGGCAGCTGGTTCCTAGCAAACACGAGCATCTGCACTCTAACACAGATGCATCTCCATGAGGTTGGACAGACCGGGTCATTTCCCAGCTCCACCATCTGCCCTCAAACACATGAAGATTACTCTTGCCAAAGCAAGGTGACAATGTAAGACCAGACCAAATTGTTTTCTGTTCCCAGCTTACCATGCATCTTGCTCTCTGCAAGATACTTGTGATTTGCAAGGGACCTGGCCAAAGTCAACCGTACAAGAGGAAATGAGGGAAAGCACCCAGAGCTCCTTCTTTTTGCAGCTCTTCAGAGCAGCTCCTGGCTTGCCAGTCATGCCAAGCTTGCCTATGCCCTCTCTGGCCAGGTCAGCACAAAAGCCACCGTCAGGTTTGGGGAGGGCAGCTCCATCTGACCCTCTTCACCTGTTGAGAAGCTCCTGCTTTCAGCCTGACAGTCTCAGGAAAGGCAACTCGTTTGGATTCCCCCTCCCCAGTGCAAAGTGTGGCTCTCCCCATGTCACTGACACCTGTTAACTTGCCTCCTCATCGTTCAAGGAAGCCTGAAGGAAACACACAATCTATAGTTTAAAGCCTCTAAGAAGGCCCAGCACTTTGAAGTCTTTTATCTCTGGAGACCACTTAAAAGGTTGCTGGTGGAGAAGGAGCCATCTCTGTGGGAGGAATAGCTACCACATATTGGACAGAGGGGACACTTCTCACTCAAACTTCATGGTAATGAAAGGACAAAGGTCTTCTTGTCCCTGCTGAGGCAAGGCAGGCACCAGCACCACTGCCTAATCCTTCCTGCTGGTTCCCATTTCCTGCAAGAAAGCCCAGACAGTGTTTATTCACGTTCGATCCCTGCAAAAACAGTCGCGGCTCAGTCAGTCGTGACCACCAGGCAAGCTGTGTCGTGCCAAGGCAGCTGGGAAAGCCTCTTCTCATCTGTGGAAGGGGCAACGCTCACGGTCCTGTGCCAGCTCCCAACAAGAACCCATCTGCTCCACTGGCACAGCTGTACTAAGGCCACAGCAAGGTCCCAGCTACACTGGCATTTCCTCCCAGCCCCAAAGAATTAGATTTATGACAGTGGCAATGGTTTTCCTCCTGCTACTTGTTTAATAGAGCAGCTTTTGTCATTGTCCTCATCTCCTCTTAGGTTCTCACCAGCTTCGAATGTTTCAGCTTCCATGGTAAACACATGCTTAGACCCGTTCCAGAGCACTTTAACCTTCTCTAGCTCTCAGTCCCACTATCAAGAGGACCAGGCTACGGGATGTGAAGGAGAACATGAGTAGTTGGTCACCTGCAATCCGTTGAAGTCCCACTGCAGCATGCTTGGTATGGGAGAGCAGGACATGGGACGGTCTGGTGGGAGACTGGAAAGAAGCAGAAGAACCAACAAACTCCTTGGTGAGGAAGAGCCTCTGCACTGGCTTCTGGGAACACTCAGTAGGAATTTAGAGGAAAAAGGACAACATAAAGACTCTACATAAACTGCAGCCAGTGACAAGGGGTGGCAGAGTTTGCATTAAGTGGTCAAACAGCACCTTATCTCAAGCCTCCACCTCATCTCCTCAAAGACCACAGCAAACTCTCTTGGACAGGAATATGTTTTGAAATGCTTTGAGCTGCTACTTGCCTGTGCTGGGAGCTGGAGGACACACAAGGGGGCTGTTCAACCAGTGTCACGTGTGCTGTTATGCCCTGCCTCGCTCTTCCTGTCACCCACCGACCCCATGTGTGGTATGTTCCAGAAACTCAGGTTCGCAGAAACACAACCTGAAGTGATACTGAGAAGCATCAGGAACATCTCACAGAAGAGCAGATTTTCTTACTAGAGGACAGGAAAGAGTGGGCAAGCGTACAAATACAACCACAGCAGAAGAGTGATGTTGGCTTACAGCTTCCTGAAAACGGAGACAACCAAGAGCAGTATCTTTGCTCCTTCTGTGACAACCGCAATATGCACTGCGTGACACATAAAGAGGACAAAGCCAGGCTAAGAGATGCCTGAAGAAGCCAAAAGGAGGGGATGTGCATTAGGGAAAATGTTCCTTCCAGCAACAGCAGGTCAGAGAAGTCCTTCTCAGCATTGCCTGGGGGAGCTGTGGACTCATCTGGGCACAGAAGAGACCTCTCCAAGAAAAGATGAGAGCCAGTAGCTATGTTCTGCGACAGTCACAGGATCACAGGATGTTAGGGGCTGGAAGGGACCCAAGAGATCATCGAGTCCAACCCCCCTGCCGGAGCAGGACAAAACTATCTAACACAGATCACAGAGGAACGCATCCAGGAGGGCCTTGACAGTCCCCAGAGAAGGAGACTCCACGACCTCCCTGGGGAGCCTGTTCCAGTGCTCTGTGACCCTCACAGTAAAGAGGTTCCCCCTTGTGTTGAGGCGGAACCTCCTCTGCTGCAACTTACACCCATTGCTCCTTGTCCTATCACAGGGAGCAAGTGAAAAGAGCCTGTCCCCCCCCTCCTGGCCAGCCTTCAGATACTTAGAAACATTGATCAAACCCCCTCTAAGTCTTCTCTTCTCCAGACTAAAAAGCCCCAAGTCCCTCAGCCTCTCTTCATAAGCCATGCCCTCCTGTCCCCTAATCATCCTCGTAGCCCTCCGCTGGACCCTCTCCAG
>VXBP01003190.1:71432-229441 GCA_013400115.1 Rhinopomastus cyanomelas
TATCAGCCAGTTCTCTCAGCACCCTTGGGTGCATCTCATCAGGGCCCATGGACTTGTTAATGTTCAATTTGTGTAGCTGATCCCTGACCCAGTCCACGCTGACCAGTGGGGAGCACTCCCTCCTCCAGGCTTCCTCTCCTTCATCCAAGTTCTGGGGGACATAAGAGAGTTCGGCCTTAGCTGTAAAGACCGAAGCAAAGAAGGCATCAGCAACTCTGCCTTCTCTGCACCCTCAGTTATCAAGGCTGCCTCCTCGCTCAGTAGTGCCCCTACACCTTCCTTGTTCTTCCTTTTTCTGCTGATGTATTTGAAGAAGCCTTTCTTGTTCTGTTTTACTTCCTTTGCCAGTTCCAAGAGGGCTTTGGCCTTCCTTGTTGCTTTCCTACAATCCCTGACTACTTCCCTATAGTTCTCTCCAGTCATCCATGGCTAGAAGAGCACATGTGCCAAAGACACGGATGGAAACACAGATAATGAATGATTTCCTCTTTTGGACATACAGCCACAGGTAAAACAAGACACAGAAAGGCTTGACACTCCACTGGACCTTGGGATGGGCTTTTGAGCAGGGGAGCACATACAGTGCATGAAAGCTCATCACAACTTGGCCTGAAGGCACTTGAGCCCAAGACAGTAAGGGCTTCTCCCTCCCCCTCCTACTAATCGAATCATAAAGAGTCATTGTCCTACAGCAGACAGGTTGGATTTTTTTATTGCTTTCTGCTCCATGATACTAAAGAAATGGTAAACAATACTGCAAGTGGTCACAGAGTGTGACTAACGATTGAACACTGCATGACCTGTGTTTCTCAGGAATCCTCTAAAAGCCTGGCCAAACTGTGGGTTAACAGCTGCTTTGCAAGAGGGCAGCCCTCCATGTCCCCCACAAACTGGGAAGAACCAGGCTGTGGCTGAGCTCAGGGGTTCTGCCAGCCTGGAGAAAGGTGTTCCATTGCTCAAACCACAGCTTAACGAGGCTACAGTCACCATGAGATTATCTGCAGTCATCTGAGTGGAAGCACATGTTTATTTTGAGATGAAAAAGAGAAATTTCCTGTGGGATCAGAGCAGTACTCTGATCTTGGTGTGAATTCTAGAAACAGTTCTAAATGATGATGATAATGAAGTTGTTTTGACTGCAGTCACTTCAGCATCAAGTGCTTGGCTCTTGCAGCTCAGCCAGCTCATGTGCTCAGGGACTTGTGGGGAAAGGAGTCAAAGGGAAGAGTTTGAGGCTGGTCGCACCACTAGTTTGTTGGGTTTGAGAGACCCATCACAGGGTTTGACTTGAGGAAAAGTGCTGACACGCAGAGCCACTTGTGACACCTCTCCCATGCTCCAAAGCCATGGGGGAAAGCAACACACAGAGTAGGAGCTGAGACAATTGTATCTGAAGTGTCATTTTGGCTCAGGCCAGCTGTATCACAAAGGATCAGGAAGACCTCAGTGCTTCACTGAGGCTTGTTTGAGTAACAGACAGTTCATGAGGCAAATCCTTAAATAGTTTTTTCAGCTCAGATTAAAACAAGCCAGACCAGCAGCTTCTGGCCAGGAGCTCTACCCCAAGGCTGCAGCTGAAGTTCAGGCAGTTCAGGAAACAGCTCAAGTCACAGAGCATGAAGGTCTCTATGTAGGGTGTCCTGGAGAACAAACCTTGTGAGGAGTGGCTGAGGGAGCTGGGGCTGGTTAGGCTGAAGGAGACTGAGATGAGACCATATTGCTGCATGCAACTACCTGAAAGGGAGGGGTAGAGAGGTGGGGGTTGGTCTCTTCTCACAAGGAACAAGTGATAGGAAATGGCCGCGGATTGCACCAAGGGAAGTTTAGGTTGGACATCAGGAAAAACTTCTTCCTGGAAAGGGTCATCAGGCCTTGGAAAAGGCTGCCCAGGGAGCAGGTTCAGTCGCCATCCCTGGATGTGTTTCCAAGTTGTGGAGATCTGGAGCTCAGGGAGAGGGTTTAGCAAGTGGCCTTGGGTCAGCTGGATGAGTGGCTGGACTCTATGAGCTTGAAGGTCTTTTCCAACATAAATGATTTTAAGATTCTCTCTTCCTGTCTTTGTGCATTTTCCTTAGAGTCACACCAGTAAAAAACCACACCTAAGTGGAAGGTTTGTGAACCTGCCAAAGAGAAAGCTAAGAATTTCATGGCTGCCACCACAAACCCATGGCACTCAGCCAATACCTGGGTGCCCGGCCCGGGTAACAAGACCATTTCAGAGCAAAGAGTTCGAACTTCATAGCAGCACAGAGGCTGTGGCAGCCTTTCAGATCCAAGTATCCAGGAATGTTCTCAGCATTTGTCTATATTTAGCTACAATTCCACATGATTTTTACCATCTTCTAGCGAGTCTACGTCTCTTGGGATACTGACCTCAGTTTTCCAGTGGTATCATCTGGTGACTTACAAGCAGTCATACAGACTTCGCTGCATTAAAGGCTAACAAGAGGGTAAAAAAAGTTAAGTACTTTTAAGGTTTTACAACGATGATGTTGTGTCCTAGACACATACAAACACCTCAAATCACCAGGGAACATTTACTAGCACCTCGCAGCCTCTCCTGAGTATCTCTGGGTGCCTCAAAGCTCCAGAAATACTACACCGATAGGCAAGACTGAGTACTGATGCTCTCTGCTGAGCAGAATTCAGGACTAATTATTTTTTAAATATTGACCAGAGGGGTGAGGACCCAATGTGCCCCCAAGAATCCTTTAAAAGGCCTTCCAGGCCTTCTTGTCTGGGCTGAACCCATCAGAGTAGCACGAGTAACGCAAATCAATGGGAAGGTAGAAGGAACACGAAGGCTGCGAAGGTGCAGCCACCGCAGAAGACTTTGAGAGCAATCAAGGAGTGAAGCACGTTACATGGGAACAGAAGTCCTAGGTGAACACTCATCCCACTGAAGGCACTGCACACAGGTTGCCTTCAGGAGTAGCTGTAAGAGCAATTGAGCAGACTAGGACTGATAACCTGCCAGCGCATCCTCTCCCCTTTTTATGCTTCTAACTGATGGAGCAGCTCCAGTGTGGATGGGGATGTTCCCAGTCGCTGCTCTGGGAAACTGGTACAAGATCTGGATACAACAGACACGGTTCTGATGGCACCAACCAGAGGATGCAAATCTTGTGCTTGTTTCCAGGCCGTTAGTTCCATGCCCTCTTATTGTGATCATTGCATAATCCTTCCAAGAACTCCTGTCTTATCAGTTCAACTTTGCACTCCCTGCAAACAGGGAAGCTGTTTGTCAGAAACCGGTGCTTCTCTGCCAAAACGGTCTCAGCCAGAAGAGGCTCATAAAACCTTTTATTGTAGGATCACCAGCCACTACAGGGATTTGAGCTTCCCAATCCCACTACCACCACCACCAAGTCAACAACTAATTGAAAAGCCTGTAGTACAGATTAATCTGAAGGATCTTTCGTAGTGCTGCTGTGGTTTGTTCCATTAATCCAGTGTCTGTAATACAAAGCACTGGGAGTTTCTTATTCCGTAAGAGAGGGCTTCAAAATGATGGTCTTGTGTTCTGTAACCTGCAGAACATTTAAAATAAAGACAGGCAATGCCCTTCTCCAGAGAAGAGGATTACTGCTCTTCAGCTTGAGCAGCAATTGAAACACTTTGGCTCCAGGAAAACCACTGCTGTAAGATTAAGTTTGAACTCGAAAACCATGCAGCAGAAACTAGATCTATCCAGCACAGGGGAGAGGCAGAGCAGCACCGGGTCGGGGGAAGGTAACAGAGGGAGGTGTTACCTAAGCAAAGGCATGCGCAGGGGGAGAAGGTTCACACAGCCTCATCAAAAACAAGTCTGGTGACCACAAAAACATAGCCAAAGCCAAGTTCCCAGCAGCATCTTCAGGGCAGAAGCCAGTTCCCAGCCCCAGCAGACTGGTAAGGTGAAGACAAAAGATGACCCAGTCTGTCTGATGATGATGGGCTTGATCATAGATCTGCAAACTTTTACCGCAGACCTCACACTCCTACAGTGCCCCCACATTTATCAGCAGGTCCACGACCTGAATCTCAGTTCAAGCCCTTCACTGCAAGGGCTTGAGGGCCCCACAGCTCCCAGAGCCCTCACAGCAGGCTGCTATGAAACCAGACTTTCCAGAGCAAAGACGAGTTGAAGCAAGGGTAAAAAAATACCCAAACAAACCTTTCTTTCCCCTCCTCCCTGGAAAAATACTGAAGGTGACAATGCAGTGAGGCTGCAGTCAGGAGCACCACCATAATCAAGAGTCCTACCTGAATCAACTACAGAGCACTAGAAGGATGGAAGGAAGGAGAGACAGGACATGGCCCCGTGTCAGGCGAACACACAGAACAAAGCCCTTACAGAAAGGTAGGGCAGTACATCACACAAAAGAACCCCAACACTTCCATCACTGGAGTCAGCGTGTGCTTGTTGAATTCAGGAAGTGGGTTTTGCTGTCTCAAGTACACTTAATACCTGCTCACTGCTGCCCTAGAGAACGTTGCTGCGTTCCCTCAGCCAAACAGCCTCTTGCTTGTATTGGAGCAGAGATGTAAACAGCCAAGTTGTGCCTATCAGTCAGAGCCCACCATGCTCAGCTGAAAGGCTCAGGGAAGCACCAGCCGTCTTCTATGGCGAGGAACTGCGTGGCAGGAGGCTGAGCTGGCAGGTGTTTTATGGAGACCACGGCGGGCTCAGCACAGTGGGCTTTTCCTTGCCATGGTACGCAGTGCCAGAGGCTGCCAGCTACAGGCAGCCTTTGACAAAACAAAAGGGAAATGAGCCAACGTCCTCGATATGTTGGTTCGAGCAATGAAACACTTGCCACAGAACAGTTCCTGGAGAGGCTCAGAGCCAGAGAAGTCAAGTGGTGTCAAGAAAGGAGCACAACGGGACAAAGATGAGTGCAGCAAGTGACTGAGGAAATGAAGGCTTTGCTTTGAGGTTACTGCATTCTTGGGCTGATTTTGTTCTTGTGCTTTAAATGCTGCCCTTTATCCTGACCTCAGGAAAGAAGGTCACTCCTTCCCACCTCCACAGGTGACTGTCCTTCACCTACGACATGATATGCACCTGGGGATGGGCAGCCACAAGGCTGGAGTGCCACCTCCCGGCAAGTCACTAGCAGCGCTGCAACATCTCCTGACATCTCCCTAGGGCTGGGCAAGGAGAACAACCACACCAAACATCCTCCTGGTCCTCCAGGGCCCCCACACCACCTCCATCGCTGCTCCTCCTCCCCCTGGCCTCACTTAGTTCATAGTCTGCTTAGAAGAGGCAGGAGAAATGCTGTGGCATAATGCACATCTCTTGGAAGGTTGGCTCTGGAGCAACCAGAGGGGAAAACAGCTACAGCTGCTCCTAAGACTAGATACTTCCCCAGAGCTTCTCAGCAACACGGCCTGGATTAAGATATGAGTACTCTCAAACATGACAGTCACCCATTGATCAATTCTGAACCACCCCAGAGGTCCAGCAGGACATTCTTGAAGGAGAAAAAGTCAGTCTGGGTTTGAAATGTTTTTTCCACCTCCTGGCACCAGCCATCTAGACCTTGGCCACTCCATGACCCTGTTTAATGAGCCTTGATGTGTCTCTCTCATATGGCACAAAGATCCAGATAACACCAAGTTACATGCATGTGTCAACTAGCTCAGAGATACAAATATGCTCCACACAGGGGTCTGGACAGGCTGGAGTAGTGGGTCAAGTCCTATAGGATGAGGTTCACAAGACCAAGTGCTGGACCCTGCACTTAGGTCACACCAACCCTGTGTGATGGTCCAGGCTCGGGACAAAGCAGCTGGAAACTGCCCAGGAAAAGGACCTGGGGTGTTTGGTCAAAAGCAGATGAGGATCAGCCAGTGTTTGTCCAGGTGACCAAGGCGGCCCAACAACATCCTGCTTGTGTCAGCACCGGTGTGGCCAGCAGGACCAGGGCAGGGATCATCCCCCTGTGCTGGCACTGCTCAGGCCCCATCTGGAATCCTGGGGTCAGTTCTGGGACACTCACTCACTGTTAGAGAGATATGGAGGGACTGGAGAGGGTTCAGAGAAGGGCAACAGAGCTGGGGAAGGATCTGGAGCATCAGTGCTCCAAGGAGTGGCTGAGGGAACTGGGATGGTGGTGGTGGGGGGAAATGTTGAAATGAAGGAGGCTCAGGGGAGACCTTCTCACTCTAGAGAGCTTCCTGAGATTCAAGAGGTTGGAGTGAGATGGAGATCGGTCTCTTCTCACAAACAAGCAGGATGAGAGGAAACAGGCTCAAATTGCACAGAGGAGGTTTAGGTTGGCCCTGGGGAGAAATTTCTTCTCTGAAAGGCTTATCAGACACTGGAACAGGCTACCCGGGGAAGAGGTTGAGTCAAGATCCCTGGAGGTATTTAACAGCCATGGAGATGTGCTGCTGAGAGACAGGGTTTAGTGGTGACCTGGCTGTGCTGGGTCACTGCTTAGACTTGATGATCTGAAAGGTCTTTTTCAAGCAAAATGATTCTGTGTGAGGCTATCCAGCATTTACAAGGCAGCCAACAATGTAAGTCCATACAAAGGAATTTGGCAGCAGTGAGTTCCAGAGTAGAACTGTTCATGCTACAAAACATTTCCTACCATTTTGAGCCAGTCACACCTCCTACAATCTCAGTCAATTAAAAAAATGAATCTCCATTCCCAACTCAATGTTCCTCTCTCTGTGTCCAGCAAACTCCAGTTGCTCCTGAAGAAATGAGCCCCACTAAAACTTTCTGTATCTCTACCATTTTCTGTGTCGATTCAGCCTGTAGGGTTTAGCAGATGCACACATTCAGTACAATTTCTTCTGACCACCTGGTACCAGTCTTGCCTGGAGCTCTCTTCCAGGAATGGTCTTTACCATTTCCTGCTCAGGTTTTATTAAGCTCCCTAAAAGAAGACTGGGGAAACAACCATGCCCAAAAGGCAAAGATAAATCACCTCATCACACCCATCTATGTGCTCGGTAGAAGATCAAGCAGCACAGACTCGGCCCAGGCTGGCAGGATGACACAGCACCTCCGCGTGCATGGCCACTGCCAACACCCTTTGGCCAAACATCTCCACGATGCTGCCTACATGAGCCTGGGCTAAATGAAGGCTGTCAGCCTCAGGACACAGCTGTTCTCCACTCCAGCAATTTGGGATGTGCATGGGAAGGTTCACACTGCCAGCAGGACAATAACGCCCAGAACTTCTGCTCCCTTGCCCCAACTCATGAGACGGATTCAGGAAACAAAAGGCAACACCCAAAGTCACTTCTAGTCTACCCTCCTTACTACTATCCCAATCACTAAATATCTGAAGATCATCAGCAGAAATCCCACCACCCTCTCCAATCTTTCGATGTTTCACCATCCTCATCCTGCTGTTTTAATTTATCTGTAGTGCCTTCAGAAGTTACTCACGTTTCTAACATGGGAATGGTAGCTCCCACGCTGTTGCTGCTGAAGCTGGTAACACCTTCTCTATTTCATCAATACTCTGCTAGCACATTGGTGATAAATTTTATGGGTAAGAAGGAAAAGAACAGAGTGGAGACAACTCAAGGAAGAAACATCCTGTGCTGAATGGGACCGGTATCTTCAAGATGAGATTATGCAGTAGGCAAGTGATAGATACCTGCATAGAATCGTGTTTCGCTGCAGAGAACTCATCAAAACCATAGAGACAGAAGCAGAACAAGCTCAAAATCAAATCAAGTTCAGGGCAAGACATCAGTCTTAAAGTTCAGTCACTCAAGTAGCTGCAAGAACCAGCCTAGCAGATTATACGAAGTGCTTGACATCTTCTGCACAGCTCAGGCTGGATGCAGACACTGGATAAAGGTCACCAGGATTGGTGTAACAGGAAACTTGATTTTTGCTGCTACCTGCAGGCTTCCTACCAAGTCACAGGGTGTGTGACCAGGGCAAGGTGCTCTGGAAGTTCACTTTGGTTTGTGAGAAGAGATTGCTCCATACAAAGAAGATGAGTTAGAAACTGCTTCATCCCCTGCAGACACTGCTGCAAAATGGGGGCTTGAACAAGTTTTGCTCCAAGTTTGGAGGCAAAGATGAAAAGTCCATGAGTTTTAGTGACAGGCTGTTAAGGGAAAAATACTTCTTAGAAAACAGAAAGGCTTAAAAGACAGGCAGCTCTAGCACAGTGACCCAGAAAATAAGGGAGATGAGGCACTGGGTTAGAAAGGTGAGACAGCAGCACTGTCTAGACAAGCACTGCTCTAGCCTGGTCTCTCCCTTCCCCTAGTGCTGGTGTTCGTTGGATCTCACTGAACTGGCTGAGAGAAACAAATCACAGATTAATTCCAAAAGGGAAAAGTTGTTCATTTTTTGGCCAGCTCAAGTCCCTGAACCACTCTGTAAATGGGTTAGAGGAAGGCCTACAGCTGTGGAGGTGGAACAGCAGGATCACAGCAAGCTGATGGACCTCAGTAGGCCAGAACTAGCAGGTAACTGCCATCATGCACATGGGTTTGCAGCAGGATCACATTTTTAGAAACCCAGGAAGATTTAACACGAGGGCCAAGGGTAAAAGACAGCTCTGACAGTCTGAGCCAGATGAACACTAGAAGGGAGCTAAGTCGCTGTGCCAGAGGAGCCTTTAACCACACACAGTGACACCGTGCTGCTGACGTGAAACCTCCAGATACCACCAAAGCAGTTTCCTTCACAAAGCTGCAGAAAACACAGCAGCTACAGGGCAGAGTATTTGGTCAATTATTGGAAAAAGCTGTCAAGAGAGACGGTGGAGTCGCTGTACTTGGAGGTGTTAAAAAAGACACGTAGATGTGGCACTAGGGATCATGATTTAGTAGGCATGGTGGGATTGAGTTGGCAGTTGAACTTGATGATCTTGGAGGTCTCCTACTACCTTAATGAGTGTGGAAAGCTGATCTGAGAGCCCTCAAGTCTGGAAGAAGAGCTCGTACTCACGTGATGAAGTCCAGAAAACTTGCTAGGGGCTCATAAGCATGGTTCCTCATGTGACGGAACTCCACCACCATCTTCTCCTTCAGCTTGTCATCTATGACAGAGACTGTGAGCGGGGAGGCTTCATTGGCCAGGAAGTTACCATAGTCAGTGCTCTGGAGGTGCAGTTTTAAGTCTGAAAAAGAAAGAATAGTGTGTGTTTGTTTGGTGGAGTTTTCCTGAGCATACTCAAGAAAGTCATTGCTCAGCACTTCTCTAGGAATTCTTATTTCTGATACTTCACCCAGACAAAGCCCATGTTAAGTCATACACTCACCTTGATCAAGTTGGAAGGTTGCAGGTTTTCTAAAGTGTTTGCTAGAAACCTAAGGAAAAAACAATAAACAAAAGCCTACAACAACTTAAGCACTTTATCTAGATAAAAGTGCTCTAGTTGCAGCATTCTCTTAAATTATTACAATCAAGAATCTACACGCACCCATAAGCAAGCTTTCTTGGATATTAGAGATGTGGAGGCCTCCAAACAGCTTCCAAAGCCACTAAGACACTCAGAGTAACCTTGACATGATGTAGCTGCTAGGTGTTACCTCATCAAGTCAGCCCAGCTGACTGCACTGGTAAAGAGAAGTCTGGCATTAAGAGGCAGAGAAGGGCTAGGGACGATGAAGGCCATTTAAATTCACCTCATAGTCAGCAACCTCTGCCCAGGATGGAGAAACATTCTCAGAAGTCTCCGGTTTCAGGCAGAGGACACCTCTGCTTCCTCTGTTATCCCTGCAGCAAGTCAGGTGCCCAACCAAACTACTGTCCTAGCCAGAAAGCAACCACAACAAGCTGAGCTCTGTCAAGATAAAAGCCCTGTTAGAGCCACAGTTATTTAAGTGTCTTTATGGAAAAACTGAATCCAGGCGTGAGGAACATCCTATAATCCTGCTTCGCAAAGCTCTACAAGTTACCGTGGTACATAAGGTTAGTCTTCCCTTCGGCTCCACCTCAGAGGGCTCACTAAGCTCGTCAAGAACCCTCCCACGGATCCAAAACCTTCATGGGGAGAGTCGCTGGAAGAGTTTAGTCAGACCAAATGTGACCACACGGTCCAGAGAAAACAAAAATACACCATCTCTTCCTGGTTTCTGCGAAGCAGGAACAACTGAGGCTGCCCTCTCCCCTCCACTGAACCACATCTGTTCTCAGCATTACAGCGTGAGCATCCAGGGCACCAAGGAAGGACCCAACTTAGCTTGAGGAGTTTGGTCTTTTGAGACGACACTCAGCTACAGGCAGGAGCTGGTAAAGCATCCTCCACACCAAGCTCCTTAGTGGGAGGAATGGGAAACCATCCTCAGCCTGGTGGGCGGAACGGCAAACGGCTCTTGAGCCTTTAGCTCTTCTGGGTATTTCCAAAGGGTCTAGCAAAGATGGTTTTGACCCAGCGCTTTATGAAGATGCTACCACTGCTAAGCCTCTCAGAAAACAGATGGTGGTTATGGAAAGGGGGAAAATAAGGCCAGAGACGTAAGCAGTGGTGAGTTTCCATCACATTTGTCACTGGTTTGCAGGAGAATCTGGTGGTACTGTGCCTTTTACTGAAGAATCCTGGACGCGGCACAAAAGAGCTTCTCAGCCAACAACACAGAATCTCTTTGGTCGGATCAAAGATCACACATCATGGCTGAAGAGAAGCAGAAAATTAACCCAGACCCTGGCTCGTCAGACCATGCCACAGCCATTTTCTCTTCTCTCAAACCATTAACAACTTCTACTCACACTTCCAAGGTGGGAAAATGTGGTCTGGATGAGTCAGACAAAGGAGTTTTCAATGTGAACCCTGTCACAAGGGTCACTCAGGTCCATGCACAGGATTATTATTGATGGCTGAACCCTGCAGAAAGCCCAGCTCCAGGCCAGTACCCTGCATGTAGCGAGCTCTCCCTCATCTGCTTTGTGATTGCTTGCATGTGGAAAGTTCAAACACAGATACAGAAGGGAAAATCCACCAGAGTTATGTCTTCATGAGTTTCAGTCCCTCTTCTGCCTGACTATCTTTGGTGTCTGAATAGAAATTAAGTTCCACTGTCACATGAGGACCTTACTAGCTTTTGGCAGAGGGTGGAGAAAGCGTGGAGCAAAACCCCACAGTTGGTCAATGGAAGGTTCTGCTATGAGTACTGTAGCCATGCAATGAACACAGGAGACTGCAGCACCTACAACTCACACACCTCCTGCTCTCTGTTCCCTCTAAGAGCGGAGAGCTCTAAAGAAAACCAAGCCTGCCCAGAAAGGCATGTGATGCTGTTTGGCAGCTACACAGGGCCTTGGAGAGGAAGCAGCTATTACTGCATATCACACCCCACTTCAGTGGGGAAGCTTCCAAAGCTTTAAGCTCATATCCTCAGCTCGAACTACGCTACAGCAAAGCCATCAGTTCCTTCTGGTGGTATAATGACCTGCAATTCCACTCATTCTTTTGAGGATGCAAGAAGTCAGCTTGCTCTGGGGTCACTTACGCATCTAGTTCTGGAGCGCCCAACAGAAGGACATGGAGCTGCTGGAGGACATCTAGAGAACGCCACAAGGGTGGCTATGGGGACAGGCTGAGGGAATTGGGGCTGTTCAGCCTGGAGAAGAGAAGGCTCCATGTGGACCTTAGAGAAGCCTTCCAGTACCTGAAGGGGTTACAGGAAACCTGGAGAGAGACTTCTGAGGAGGGACTCTAGTGACAGGACAAGGGGGATGGGTTCAAGCTGAAAGAGGAGACATTTAGATCAGATCTGAGGAAGAAACTTCTCTCTGGAAGGGTGCTGAGGCACTGGAACAGGCTGCCCAGGAAGGCAGGTCTATCCCTGCAAGTGTTCAAGACCAGGTTGGATGGGGCTCTGGGCAACCTGGTCTGGTGAGAGGCATTGCTGCCCATGGCAGGAGGTTGGGACTGGGTGATCTCTGCCCCTTCCTCTAACCCAAACCAATCTGTAAGTCTATGCTGGACCACCAGGGAGATAAAAATCAGAGCTCGCTGTACCATCCACTGTCAGAGCTGTGTTGATAAGGAGGGTTGTCCATCCTGAAACTCCACAGCAAAAGAGCCAGCAGAACATTATGTCGCAACCGGAGTAAGGGCCATGTTTATATAACACTTGGAATTAATTTTGATGCAAACTGCAGGAACTGAGCCCTTCGGAATCTCTCCACATTCAAGCAGATAGAATAGCACGTGTTTTCCAAAAACTGGGCTCAATTTGCAAACCTTGACCTGTGTCTCAGCGCCTTGAGTGAGCCCGTCCTCCTCCTCCAGCCACTACTGGGCCAGACACCAAATCTCAGCCAAGGGGGTCTGAGAGGTTTTAGTAGGACACTTTAGGTTTCTCAGTTAAGAACGAACTATCCCCATGGCTTTGCAAGCCCCCTGCCAGAAGAGCTGTCCCAGTAACACCATGACTAATAAGTGGACCCAGTGCTGAGCAAGCCCCAAGCCCTCCAAAAGTTGAAGTTCCTATTTCCTAACAAGTTCAGGCTGAGCTGGAGTCGCTGACAGCAGCACCTCTGCAGGGGCAGCACCTTGGCAGGGGTGGCTGCCAGAAATCCCACAGGCTTTCCAAAAGAAGAGAGACCTGTACTCAGAGCCCAGTGGCTCCCAATGGGCTCCTCTGGACACTGACTAAGGTCAGCAGCTCCCAGCGATTCCCTCCCAGAGGTACATTGCTTGTTTCGGCAGTTCTCCAAGCGGTTCATGCGCTTTTAAGAAAACGACTGAGCCAGCAGTTGGCCAAGGAGCGCCTGGATTCCCACCACAACGCTTTTGTACTTTCCTCCTCTGCAACAACTGGTAAATTATGGCCAGGTTGCCGACATTCCCAGAAAGCCATCTGTCAAAACAGCGACGATCTGAGCACTGGAACAGGGCATCGCATGACAGGACTGCAGTGTTTACTTCCAAGGATCTCCCTTCAGCTGTGCCAACACCACACCTCAGCACAGTGACAGCACCACCTTCTCCTGGCAGGTTTGCTCTGTCCTACCAGGGAATCAAGCCATGAGACTCTCGGACAGCTGTAAGTTGCCAAAGCCTGGCCTGCTCAGACAGAGTGACCCGGAATCCTGACAGCTCTTTCCACTTCCTTCCTTCTTCAGTGTCCTCCCACAACTGCATGGCAGAGCTCCCAAGCAGGTTAAGGGCGCAACAGTGCCAGGCAAGGGCCAATTTGTCTTTGTGTACACATCAGTTTTCGTAACTTCTAAGCTAAGCTGATGTTTTCACACAATTATCTGTTCTAACTCCAAAATCTTGCTCCAAAGTCACTGGGGCCATCACTGCATACTTCAACATGAAGATGTTGTTTGTGGTCTCCTAAGCCAAAGCAGTGGCTGAAGAATTACAAATCAGTCCAGGAACGAGCCACATTATCCACATGTCCCTTCAGAAACCCACAGTCACAACCCTTTGGCTTGCTGCTGTTTGTTTACAGGCCACTCATGCACTCCTGAAGCTCATTCTTTGAAGTCTCACCCAAGCAGCATCCACAGACCCTTCATTAGAGACTTTTTTTGTGGTTGCAGACCCCCAATACCAAAGGGCCACCTCTGCTGCCAGGCAGCAAAGACCACTGGACTACAGAGATGTGTCTTCTCTAGCCCCTTCCCTCACCAGTATCTCACCTCTGGCTCTTCACTTCGGTGTTTGAGAAGCCCTTAGGCTGTGTTTCTAGCCCAGCTTCTCCTGCAGCTGACACAGACCTCTCAGAGCTTCAAACCCAGCACAGTCAGGTCTTGTTTCTTTAGAAGCCCCTCAACCAGTTAACCCTCTCCTGATCCTTCCAGTCTGCTGGCATCTCCAGGAAGCTTCACTCCTACACACCCTTTCCTTCTCACCAAAATCACGAAGTCACGGCTGTAAGCTCAGAGGTCCAGCACACTACCAGGACATCGGCCCAGCACCTAGCACAGGGATGTAAGGGAGATGCTAGATCCCATTGAGAAGCAAAGCTAAAGAGGACAGAAAGCAGCCTCACACTGCAGGAGCAAACAGCAGAGGAAAAACAACCAGAGCAAAGCACTGACAGGCTGCCAAGCAGTCAGAAGTTGCCAGGAAACCCAGACACCATTAGCTTCTAAGCATGGGCAGGACCCAAACGAGGGTTGAAGCTGCACCAGTGCTGAGAAGCTGAGTTCAGCCGCTGCTTGGAGATGCTGTGAAGGTCTCTGGCGGGTGAAGGAAGCCAGAACAAACAGCCAAGAACCTCTGCTGAACCCTGAAGGAAGCCAGAGACCACAGCATTTGCTTGCCACCAGCATTTAGGAGGCCATGGAAGTGCCATCGCTCTTCCAATAAATGCTTTTCTTGAGCTTGGCTTCCTTTTCCTTGTCCTTGTTTTAACAGGACAGTCGATCAAACAGCCGCAACTAGCAGTTATGCTGGAGGATGTAGGACAAAGCCCCAGGATTAGCAGGACAGGCTTTGGGCTGCAGCACTAGGACAGGGATGGTCTGTTCCCTCCAGAAGGCTCACTGCTCCCCTATGTCTTATCTGACAGATGATAGCTCTTGCAGACAGGGACAGGCAGGACCCCACCACTGCCCTGGGCAGCCTGGGCCAGGCCTGGGGAACCCTTTCACACAATAAATTGTTCCTCAGTGCCAACCCAAACCTCCCCTGGCACAACTTGAGGCCATTTCCTCTCATCCTGTTGCTTGTTCCTGGGGAGAAGAGACTGACCCCCACCTCGTTCCAACCTCCTGAATTTCCTTTCTTCCTAAAAGAGTCACATTTATTTTCTTCCCCAAGCCACCCTTCAGCTCCCAAATACATCTTTGAGGCTCAGATAGACACTCCACTCTTCCACAATCTGATGTGGGGTCAGCACTACCCTGGGGTCACAAGGACTGGAAACTCAAGAGTTTTCACAGCAGACCGAAACTGCAGGCTGAGCTGTGTAGATAGATCACAACAGATCCCTGGGACTGGTTCCACACAGAACCTCTAACAAGATGCCATTGCTTTGAGAAGCTGCAGAGGATTCACCACCCTTCTGACAACAGAAATTTGAGTGACGGCTAGGTCTGGTTATCCAAGACACAACCCATCCAAGCCTACACCCCAGAAGCTGAAGAAGTGGCTCCAAGTCCTTCACTGACACCTTGTGTCAGAAGCAGGAATTGACTACAACAGGGAGGGCCCACACGGGTTGCCAGAGATGGCCAGCGCAGGTGCACAGCACACACAGACCTCTGGCCAAGAAACAACTACAGTCCCAGGACTTTAGCGACTGAAATAAGGGATTAAACACGTTATTGCCCACGGGTTCAGGAGGAAGCTTACACCAAAACAGCTCATACCCTCTCCTCTATCCTGGTCACTTTCTCCTGCCCCTGCTTAAAGCCCACCTGACCACAGTGAGCCCATTTGGCTACTTCCGACTCACAGAGAAGTGACAGCTCAAATCATCTTCCCTGGTCATCAGGCAAGCAGAGATGAGAGAGGATCATGTGGAAAAGCAGGATCTCTGCCTTCCAGCAGAACTGAGCTGTCAGGCCAAGTCTGAACCAGATAAATAAATTCCTTCGTGCTTCCAGCACACGAGAGGAAGCAGCTTCACACCTGGAAGCACAATGTCCTCCAAGCGATGTCAAGACCCAGACACCCAGTTCCCAGGGCGAGCATCAGAACAGTCTTGGTCCTTCAGGATTTCTGAATCCTTCCAGATCACTCACTCCAGGACCAACTGCAGAGCCACACTCACACACGAGAGGCAGCAGCAAAGACAAAACAGAAGCAGTGGAGAAGAATTGATGAGTACTTTATCCCTGATTACTTATTTTGGCTGCTGCTAAATCAGCCACTGCCTGGACTGAGCGCACACAAGCACTGAGGAAGGAAAGAATGCATGTGAAACACCTATGGAATGCAGAATTGGACTGAAATGGGAAAATCAGAACTAAAGGGGCACAGGAAAGAAACAATCTGACCACAGACGTATAGAACTGATCACAGGCAACATTCATTTGAAGAAGAATCCCTTCACAAGAGCAGAGGAAGCCAAGTGGCAGAGAAAAGAGATTGGCAGTGAACGGGAAACAGCCTTCAGGCTCTTGATGAAGCTCAACAAGGGGTACAGCAGCCTCTGCTACCACCAGAGAGCTGACAGGGGCAGCACAGCAATGATACCAAGACAAACATACAGTAGCTCCAAACTGACTCATCCCAAATGCAGAAACCACTGCTCAGAGGGAGAACTAAGTTAAGCAATTTGGTTGGAAAGGGAGGGAAGGGAGTGAAAAAACCAAAAAGAACGCTCTAAACACAGGAAGACACCAAAAAGGAAGCTGTCTGCAGGGAAGCTCATAAAGTGAGATTTCAGGGCCTCCTGAGGCTCCTGACAAGCAAGAGAGCAGGAACCACCCTGGGCTCCACAGCAAGAACAGAGGCTGCTGCAAGCAAAGAGCTGGAAAAAAACCTAAGTGAAAAGGGGTTCCTCTTCAAGTAAAAACACTCAGAGTTTTTAAAGCAGAGACTAAGGCACATCACAGCACCCTGTTCCCATTTTGTTAACATATAAGGGAGCATCACCAGTTAACCTGCACCGAGGGTTCAATTGGACAGAGACCCCTCTAGATAGTCAATATGAATTTCAGTCGCTCAGCAGCAATCACCACGATAAAGTCAGTAACTAGCTAGTATTTTCAGAAGAAATAATACTACAATCATTATATTCCCATTGACCAAAACAACCAATCCCTCTGTGTATACATTTTTTCAGCCTATTTCAACACAGGTCTCATTTTGATTTTCACAGAATCACAGACTGGTGAAAGTTAGAAGAAACCTCTGAAGATCATCCAGTCAAACACCCCTGTCAGAGCAGCATCCCCTAAAGCAGATCCCACAGGAACACATTCAGGTGGGTTTGAGATGTTCTCCAGAGCAGGAGATTCCACAACCTCTGGGCAGCCTGGGCCATGCCTCCGCTACCCTCACTGGGAAAACTCTTGTCTTTATGTGTAGGTTGAACCTCCTGTTCTCCAATTTGTGCCCATTGCCCCTTGTCCTGCCACTGAGCACCACCAAGAAGAGCCTGGTCCCATCCTTCTGACGCTCACCCTTTAGCTATTGATCAGCACTGATGAGATTCCCTGTCAGTCTTCTCTTCTTCTGGCTGAACAGCCCCAGTTTGCTCAGCCTCTCCTCTAAGGCAGATGCTCCAGCCCCTTAAACATCTCACTGTTTCTGCACTGGACTCTCTCCAGAAGCTCCTTGCCCTTCTTGAGCTGGGGAGCCCTGAACTCAATTCCATATTGCAGATGTGGCCTCACCAGGGCAGAGCAGAAAGAGAGGAGAACCTCCCTTGATCTCCTGGTCACACTCTTCTTGACACGTCCCAGGAGGCCGTTGGCCTTCTTGGCCACAAGGGTTATTGCTGATCCAGGTTCCAGACACCAATGAGAGAAAACCGTTAGCTGGTCATACATACAGAGGAACACTTTAGCCCTGACAAGATAAGCTGACCACAGTGACAAGCATCACAGAGTGAAATCTCCAACAGCTCTTCTCCAGCTCTGTACACACTGATATGAACCAAGACAGCAGGTGAAAGCCTAAAGAGAACCCAAGATGACGGGTGAAAGGATCTGCACTGGGATTTTGTACCCAGCAATACTTCAGTAACAACAAGTATTTCCTAAAATCATAGAATCATGGAATGGTTTGAGTTGAAAAGGCCCTTAAATCTCATCTAGTTCCAACCCCCTAGCACAGGCAGGATCAATCCCATCTCCTCGACATCTGATCTGTCAGTGATGAAGTTAGATAACCCAAATAATCTCTCTTCTTTCCTTAAAAAGACAGTGAAAGACCCCTCAGCAAAGCCTGAGCAACCCGCAGAAATCACCACAAGAGAGCCGGGGAGCTTCCTCAAACCTCCCTGTCAGCTGCTGCTGCCATCACACGACCGGGACTGAGTCAGCTGAGCCGGGAGGGAGCAGGGGGTGGGGAAGCAGCCAGGCCCCGCTCAGTCAGGGGGAGAAAACACTTCTGTGGGGATTTTCGCCCTCACACTCGCCAAACATCCCCCTCATTGTGAGGAGAGAAGGAGGAGGAGACAAGGAGGAGAGAAGAAGGCAGGCGAGGGGAGAAAGAGGTTCCCCACCCGCCTCACAGCCCCATACTCACCTTCCAGGCTCTCACATTGCACCAGGTTCACGTAGTCACCCTGCCGCAGCACCCCGGCCTTGAAGCCGCGCACCAGACCCTCCAGGTAGCCGTTATCGACGTTAAAATAGAGCTCGGGGAAGGACGACATGGCGACGGCTCCACTCCGACCGACCCAGCGAGCGGCTTCCCCGCTCCCCCCCCGCCCTTCCCGTCAGGCACCGCGGCAGGGGCCGGAAATGCTGCAGGGAGAACATGGCGGCGGCTGTGGGGAGGGTAGCGGGGACGGTGTCGGTGTGAGGAACCTCCCCGGCGTGTAAAACACACTGAGAGGTATCGGCACTGGCCCAGGTTGTCCAGAGAGCTGGCAGAAGCCCCATCCCTGGAACCGTCCCAGGTCAGATTGGACCTTGGGACTCTGAGCTACCTGCTCTGTTGCAGATGTCCCAGCTCAGTGCCTTGAGAGGTCCCTTCTGGCCCCTTCTCCCCAAAATGTCACCTCATGTGGCCAGAAAGGACCCTGTGGGAACTGCTCTGGATTTAAGAAAAATCCATATCTAATTTTGTTTGACACAGAGCTGTTGGAAGAGAGTTGGAGGGGACCATGAGGGTGGTCAGAGGAGCCCCTCAGCTATGGGCTGAGGGAGGTGGGGGGGGTTCAAGTTGAGAAGAGAAACACCAGGGATACCTTAGTGTGGCATTTCAGCATCTGAAGGGGGCTACAAGAAAGCTTGGAACAGTTTTACAGGGGATTGTAGAGACAGGACATGGGGCAATAGCTTTAACCTGGAATTGGGAGTTACAGAGTCACAGACTGGTGGGGCTGGAAGGGATCTTAAGATCATGTAATCCAACCCCACTGCCAGAGCAGGATCTCCTAGAGCGGATCCCATAAGAACACATCCAAGTGGAATGTGTTCCTTTGGAATGTCTCCAGAGCAGAAGACTTAGGAGATAAGGTTACAGAATCACACAGAATCATTTGAGTTCGAAGGGACCTCAAGAGATCATTAAGTCCAACCCCCTACTAAAGCACATTACACAGAGCTGCAGCCAGGTGGAATTTGAATACCTCTGGAGAAGACTCTGCACCCTGTTCAGGGCTTGGGGACTCACACTGTAAATAAGTTTTTCCTTATTTATAAATGGAACTTCTTGTGTTTCAGCTTGTCCCCGTTGGCCCTTGTTCTGTCACTGGGCACAACTGAAAACAGCCTGGCACCATCCTCCCTACAGCCACCCTTTGGGTATTTGTAGGCATTGATCCAGCCTCTTCTCATTCTTCTGTTCCCAAGGCTAACCAGTCCCAGTTCTCTCAACCTTTCCTTGTAAGAGAGGTGCTCCAGGTCCGAAATAATCTTAGCTATAAGGAGGAATTTCTTCACTGTGAGGGTGCTGAGGCACTGGAGCAGGGTGCCCAGGGAGGTTGTGGCTGCTCCATCCCTGGCAGCGTTCAAGACCAGGCTGAATTGGGCTCTGAGCAACCTGGTCTGGTGAGAGGTGTCTTTGCCCATGGCAGGGGGTTGGGACTGGATGATCTTTAGGGTCCTTTCCAACCCAAACCATTGTCTGATTGGATAACACAATGCCCCCCTGGGTGCAGGTACCCTCACCCTGCTGATTCCCCCTCTCTCCTGACATCCGAAACCACCATGTTGAACCACCCTCACTCTGCAAACAGTGTTTGCTAATGGCTGGTTTATTAGAGCTGCAAAAGAGGAGGCAGCACATGTGGGTGATGACTGGGTGACCTTGGTGTTAGTTCTTGCCGCAGGAGGAACTGGTGCTGATTTTCCTGCAGTAGCAAAAAGCATTGAAGAAGCGGCAGTAGCAGGTGGCACAGGGGTCACAACACGGGACCTGCTGCCCAAGACAGGACTCCATGAGACGGACACAGCGGCGGGGGGAACGCCCTTCCCGGGCTGCAGCTTGTAGTTCTGTGGATGATGCCTGCTGGGGAGAGAAGAGGGAGAAGAGTTTGTGCCAGCAATGGAGAACAGATGGCAGGAGTGGGGTCCCAGACAATCCTTGAGTTGCTGGAGCACTACGCAGGGTTCCAAACCACCCCAGGAGCACAGAGGAGGCTGTTCCTGCTCTTTGTAAAGAACATTACCTGTGGTTCTAGTATGCTGCTCTTCTGCCCAAGGTCACCATCAGCTTCTTGGACCTCTAGGGCCATCTGCTCAAACCCCAGCCTGGGAAGAGGTCCTGCAGGATACGGAGAGGCTGGATAAGGAGGTGGCTGGTGGGGATCAGCTCTGATTCTGCTCTCCATGGGTGTGTGTCCCCACAAAAAAATCTCAAACCCCCTGCTCCCTGCCCAGCTGCTCTCACTAACCAGTGACAGTCAAAGCTGTACTGCTTTTGCTGCTTTAAGAAGAACATCTGCCTCTGTCCATGGGGTCCCTACTTAAATTTTGGGGCCCTGGGCATGACAGCCAGCAACTGGTGGTGGGGAGCAAGGGGGTGTTTCAGGACTCACCTGCTGGTTCTGCAGACACCTCTTTCACTTTCTGCAGCAGGCTGGGGTTGTGGGCTCTGTCTGGCCCCTCCAGCCCACCACTCACCTTCTGCAGGTGGCCACAGCTGAGATCGGTGCTGAGGATGGCCTGGATGCCCTGCAGCAGCCCACAGCACAGCAGCAGTGTGTTCAGCATGGTCCTGGGGGACAACCTGCACAGAAGGGTCCCAGCCAGTGTCAGATGACCTGCTAGCAGCCTGGCCTGGGCCCTCCAGCAGCACATGTCCCTCGCCCCACATCTTCATAGCTTTGCAACCCCTCCACACACAGGGACTCCACCACTGCCCTGGGCAGCCTGGGCCAGCCCTGGGAACCCTTTCACACAAGAAATTGTTCCTCAGGACCAACCTAAACCTCCCCTGGCACAACTTGAGGCTGTTTCCCCTCATCCTGTTGCTTGTTCCCGGGGAGAACAGACTGACCCTCACCTCGCTCCAACCTCCGGAATTTCAGGGAGCTGTGGAGAGTGAGAAGGTTTCCCTTGAACCACCTTTTCTCCAGTTCAACCCTCACAGTTCCCTCAGCTGCTCCTCAGAGCACTGGTGCTCCTGCCCTTCCCCAGCTCCATTGCTCTTCTCTGGACCCGCTCCAGCCCCGCAATGTCTCTCTAGCAGTGAGCGAGGGGCCCGATCCTGACCCTAGGATTTGAGGTGGTGCCTCAGCAATGCCAGCACAGGGGGATGATCCCTGTCCTGGTCCTGCTGGCCACACCAGTGCTGACACAAGCCAGAATGTCGTTGGGCCTTCTTGGTCACCTGGACACACACCAGCTGATCCTCATCTGCTTTTGCCAAACCCCCTAGGTCCTTTTTCTCAGCAGTTTCCAGCTGCTTTGCCTCCAGCCTGGAGCATCACACAGGGTTGGTGTGACCTAGCACTTGGTCCTGTTGAATTTCATCCTGTAGGCCTTGACCCATCACTCCATCCTGTCCAGACCCCTCTGTGGAGCTTCCCTGCCTCCAGCAGATGAACATTCCTGCCCAATCTGGTGTCATCTGCCAACTGACCGAGACTGGCCTTGATCCAGATCATCGATAAAGACATCAAAGAGGACGGGTCCCAATACTGAGCCCTGGGGACACAACTTGTGACTGGTCACCAATTGGGTTTAACCCCATTATCCACTGCAATTGAGATTTAGTTCCATTCCTCACCCTGCAAGGAGCTCCAGTCCTTCTGTGGCACTCCATTTCATTCACCCAAAAACCCTGGTGACACTCAGCTGCACAGCTCCTGTGCAGGGAGCATTGGGATGCAAAGCCCTCTCTTGCTTGGGACATAGACACTGCTCTCAGGACATGGCCTCTTGGTTGGAAGAGACCCCAATGCAGGGTTCGCTTCCCACTTCATGCTGATGGGATGACCAAGGAGAAGGGAGGAAGGTGAAGGTGAAGCCTTCATGGCAAGAAGAGCATGAGACTGGCCTGGGATTGGTGGGGAGGAAAACCACACCAGAGGAAGGACTGGGCAAACACTAGATGCCACAGAGTCAAGCTGTGGGTTTTGGAGGCCTGAAGGCTGTAAAAAGCAGGGCAGGGGGCTCTGAGGGAGCACAAGAAAAGGGGCTGGGAGGAGGACCCCGAGTGATGAAACCCTTCTGTGGGTCTCCAGCCCTGTTTCTGGTCGCTCCTCACCTCCCTGTCCCAACCAACCCACCCCTGCCGCGGCATCATGCCCCAAACCCTTCCCGCTGTACGCACTGCACTGACCTCTCCAAGTGGAGAGGGGGCTGCTGGTGCTCACTGTTCCGCCGAGCTCTGCTGTGCTCTGCCTCGATGTCCTCCTCCCCGCACGCCGATGGGGGTTTATATTGGCTTCTTATTAATTAAGTGCTGCAGCCACATGACACTGCTAACAATGGGGAGGTGGTTTCTCTGGAAAGCGCAGCAGTGGTTGGTGGGGCGTGGAGGACTCAGGGACACATCCCCACTAGCCCCAAACTCACGAGTTTTTTGGGAGCGATGCCAGTCACAGAGGTCACAGGCATCTGGTTCCCTGCAAGAGAAACACAGCTCCTGGCCAAAGCCATGACAAGCTCCTCGTTTGTTTGCAAAGGAAACTTCACCCACCTGCAGCTCGTGGCAGCCCCAGTCAGCATCCAGAGCTTCCAGAAGCCCTCCAGCTCCTGACCACTCACAATCTGCAGATCTTTCAGGCTCTGGCCTCTGCAAACTGCTACTCTCACTCCCATATGGGAATCCTGCAGCTCCCCAGAGTTGCATCCCAGGCTTGACTTTCCACCGTGTGAAGAAAGGACCCAGCTGCTTGGTTCTCCTCAGCCCCCACATTGGCTTTCATGGCCATTATGTATGGCTCCTTGAGCTTCTCAGGGCAGAGACCTTTGAGGGCCACTCCAAATCCTAAGAGCAGCTGTAGCCAACCCAAGGCTACTGTTGGAGGTGGCATCTCTGCAGCCTCTGGCTGGCCAAGACCACAGGGGCCTTCCCAGCACACCATGTGCCTCCTCCTGCTTTTCCAGGCAGGACTGATGTGTGGGAGATACTGCTCCCGGAGCCTCCACAGCCCCATTGTATGCCAACAGCAGCAGATCGAGGAGCCAGAAACCACATCAGCCAGAGAGGAACCACTGTTTCATTCCATCCCCACTGAACACTCAAGACAGCTACTTGCCTGGCAACCCATGGGCTACCAGCTTCTCCTCCAGCTCAGACCACTTGCTCCCAGTTTACCAGCTCAGCTGAGCTCCTTGTAGGAACACATGTCCTTAGAGGGCTTCAGCTCTGCAAGGAAATGAGGGGATGAGACACCAGAGTGGTACGGTGGGCTGTGATGGGCCCAGCAAGGGAGGATGGTAGCCTGGGCTCTGCTTTTGCTAGGCTGCTGCCAGGCACTGCACTGTTCCCAGCTGCCTCCTGCACTCCTTGTCTGTTCAAGGTGGATTTGCCAGCCCCCTTCTTCCCATTCCCAGCCCCAGTCCTAGTCCCAAAGCCCAGGTGGGTGCTGAGCTCCCCATCCAGCCCCACTCCTCTGCCAGGACCTCAATTCTCCCATCTCCTCTGTCTGCAGGCAGGTGCGGGGAGCAGCTTCTGGGCCAAGCAGCCCCCAGCTAACACTAGCCCCGAGCAGAATCCTCGTCCCAGCTCATTAGGGCCTGTTTGCAGGCTGCGGGGCTGTGGACTGAGGACTTCAGGGAAGGGATTATTGGAACCGCGGGCAACCTGAGAGGTTTTTAATCTGCGAGAGCAGCAGCAGCCTCGTACGTTCCCTTTGGCCAGTAACGAGCTAAATGAGGCGCCCGGGGCCGCTTCCAGGAAAAGTGGGAGAACGAGGAGCCCCGAGAGCGGGTGGGCGTCGAGGCAGGGGTTGGCAAGAGCGGGGCTGCGTGCTGCATGGCTGAACCCTTGGGAGACAAGCGGGGCTGGTGGCTGGTTCCCTGTTCCTGGAAGTGGCCGGGCAGCTCATTTAGCTTGTTACCGGCCCCAAAGGGCCAGAACCGGGCTCAGGCTGGAACCCCGCTGAGTCACTCCCGTCGTCTCGGGGAAGCTGACCCCCAGGAAGTGCGACGAGCTTCGCCCCGCTATCGACCCGCTTATCCACCCCGCGCGAGAGGTGGGGAGGGGCCCTTTAAGGCGCGTTCCCGGACCCGCCGTGACGTCAGCGGGGCGGGCACGCGCGGGCCGCCGCAGCCCCGACGAGTCCAGCTGCAGCTTTGGCCCCGGTGAGCGCTGCCCCGGCGCGGGGTGGGGGTGACAGCCTGGGGTACGGGGGTGGCTAGGATCGGGGTGCTTGGAGGGGGAAGCTGGGAGGGATTGGAGTGCTCAGGGTGCTGGGGAGAGGAAGGGTTTGTGGTGCTGAGGATGCTGGAGAGGGAAGAGATTGGAGTGCTCAGGGTGCTGGAGAGGGAAGAGATTGGGGTGCTGGGGAAGGGAGGTGGGGTATGGGGTTGCCCAAGGGTGCTCAAGAACTGGAGATGAGGGTGTTAGGGTGCTCAGATCATGAGAACCTGGAGATGGGATATGGGAGACTCCAGGGTGATGGGGGATTAAGGATGGGGATATTAGGATGCCCCCGGGTGCTGTGCAGTGGAAGTAGGTATATGGGGCTATGCAGGGTGCTGGGGACAAAGTGAAGGGGGAAGGGGCTAGAGTGCTCAGGGTGTTTGGGAGCTGGGCATGCAGTTATTGGCATACCTGGGGTGCTGAGATGTCCAAGGTGCTGGGGACTGGGATGCTGGAGAGGGTGCAGGTCCTGGGATGATGAGGACTGGAAGACGGGCTATTGGGGTGCTCAAAGTGCCAAGGGGATTGTTTCTGATGTCCTGGGGATGCTGGAAAACCCAGGGTGTGCCCCTTCTCTGACACCACGTTGCTCAGTAGTTTACCCATGTTACAGCATCCAATGCCAGCACCTACTTGACAGCGCTGCCGCCATGGCCGGGTCACAGCGCTGCGTAGAGGGCAAGATCGCGGGGCTGTATGACCTGGAGCGCACACTGGGTAAGGGGCACTTTGCGGTGGTGAAGCTGGCGCGGCACGTCTTCACGGGGCAGCGCGTGGCTGTCAAGGTGATTGACAAGAGCAAGCTGGCGGGTGAGGCAGCGGGACAGCTCTTGCAGGAGGTCCGCTGCATGAAGCTGGTGCAGCACCCCAATGTGGTGCGTCTGTATGAGGTCATCGACACTCATGCCAAGCTCTACCTCATCCTGGAGCTGGGTGACGGTGGCGACATGTTTGACCACATCATGCGGCACGAGGGCGGCCTGGCTGAGGTGCGAGCGAAGCACTACTTCGCCCAGATCGTCCACGCCATATCCTACTGCCACAAGCTCCATGTGGTGCACCGCGACCTCAAGCCCGAGAACGTGGTCTTCTTCCAGGAGCAGGGAGTGGTCAAACTCACTGACTTTGGGTTCAGCAATCACTTTCAGCCTGGCAAGATGCTCACCACCAGCTGCGGCTCGCTGGCCTACTCAGCGCCTGAGATCCTGCTCGGGGAGGAGTACGATGCCCCAGCTGTTGGTAAGGGTGGTAGGATGCTGCCACCTCCATCGTGTGGACTCATGTTCTGGTGGGGAACAGTCCTGTCCCTTGGGTGTACTCACCAAGATTCCCCATAGCTGTGGTTCCTACTGAGGATGGGAAGGAGCCCAAGCAGGCTGTGAGCCCAGTGCAGCATCCGCCAGAGTGGGTGTTTGGGAGGGGTGATGCAGGAAGGAAACCCACTTGGGATGCTGCTGCCTGGGAAGAGGAGCTCTCAGAGTTTCTTTTGCCCTGTCCCCAACCTCAGAACTGCTTCTTCTCCAGAGGTCCCAGTGCCCTTCCTCTGCTGAGGGGACAGGGAGCCTGTCCCAGGGTGCAGGGAGCCAGGCTGAGGGCACCAAGAGACTCTACTGGGATCCAGGCAATGTGGGAGGGAAGTGGGACTTGAGCCAGCTCTGCTGGAATTTGGGGCAGGAGGATTTAGCAAAACAAAACACAAAGCTCTTAAAGGAAGAAGCTCAGTGTGAGCTCAGGGAAAAGGCGGCTCTGGAGATTGGGAATGGCTCAGTGAGATGGCAGGGAAATAAGTCAGTGGCTCTGCAAAGGGAAAGCCGCACAGCTGTGAAATCCTCAACCACAGACACTTGCCTTAAGAAGCTGAAGGTATTAGTGAGCCCCAGAGCCTGTTCAGTGTCCTCAGACAGCCCACTGCAGAGAGTTTGGGATGGGGGGGGGGGGGGGGGGCAGGCAAAGACACCAGTGGCACAGTCTCTGTCCCTGTCCCCAGGAAAGGCCACCAATCCCAGTGCCGCATCCAGCACAGCCCAATGCTAGCATGGTTGTGGTGAGGTCTGGGAAGCTAAACAACACCATGAAACAGTGTTTTGTGTGAGGAACAGAGCTTAGAGTTGGCTTCCCTGTCTCCCACCTGGAAAAGGAGTAAGATCTCCAGCACTTTGGGATGTGGAGATGGTGAATGCCTTTCCCTGCCTCAGTGGGGCAGGACTTGGAGCTGGTGCCTCCTAGGAGCCTCCTAGTGAGTGCAGGTCTCGGCTGGATCAGCACTAGAGGGTGGTGGGGTAGCCCCTCTGGGGTTGAGGCTTTCTCCTGGGCACTACCTGAACTGCTGCAGCTTCTTACAGACATCTGGAGCCTGGGGGTCATCCTCTACATGCTGGTGTGCGGCCACCCCCCCTTCCAGGAGGCCAACGACAGCGAGACCCTCACCATGATCATGGACTGCCGCTACACTATCCCCCTGCATGTCTCGGCACAGTGCGCTGAGTGAGCACCTTGCCCCTACCCCAGACCTTGGGGGATGCTGGGGTGGGAAAAGGGGGATGCATTTGGGGTCATTGTGCTGCGGTGGGATTGCAGTATTACCCCGTTGTCCCCCTAGTCTCATCTCCAGAATGCTGCAGCGGGACCCAAAGCAGCGAGCATCCCTGGAGCAGATTGAGGGCCATGCGTGGCTGCAGGGGGTGGACCCATCCCCCGCCAGCCGCTGCCTGCTGCCCCTCACTTCCCACAAGAGGGTCTCCAAGGAGGAGCATGAAATCATCCTGCAGGCCATGATATGTGGGAACATCGCGGATCGGGAAACCATCCAGGAGTGAGTTGGGGTGTGGGGGTTCTCTGAGGGTCCCTCTGAATATGTCCCTCAGGTACTGGCATGGGTCGCTTGGTCCTCTTGGTCTCCTGCAGGGCACTGGAGGCTAACCGCTACAACCACATCACAGCCACCTACTTCCTGCTGGCTGAGAGGATGCTGAGGGAGAAGCAGGAGAAGCAGGGCCACTGCCTCAACCTTGTCTACAACCTGGCCAAGGAGGTACAGAGCAGGTGAGTCCCGCTGCCCACCCCCTCCACGTGCCCCAGTGCCACCCTGGGTCCCCTTTGTCAGCCCAGCCCTTGTGATGCTTTCCTGGGCACTTACCCCGGCCCTCCTTGCTCTCAGGACCAATTTATCGGACACTTTTGGTGCCGTGGGCAGCACCAGTGGCCTCTTGCCCTTCATGGAAGATCCAGGTGGCTGTTCCACAGGCTCCCGGCTGCTGCCTCTGCCCAACCCGGGGGACATCAGCAGCCGGCAGCCCCCCAGAACCCTGCTGAAGGTCCCAGCTGTTGACACACCCATCACCAAAAGCACCCCAGCCCTGCAGCAGATCTGCGAGGAGGAAGAGGAGGAGGAGGAGGAGGAGGAGAGAAGGCCCAGCACCATGGAGAGGAAGAGCAGCTCGCTGAACCAGGAGCAGATGGGAGCCTTCCTGCGTGCCCACCACCCCACTGCTTGTGGGGAGGTGTGGGGGTCAGGGGCTGAACTGGGGGCCAGGGGTGGGCGTCCAGGGGCTGCTTGGGTTGGGAAGGGAGTAAGCAGGGGTCGAGGTCCCTCAGTGACAGAGGGGGATGGAGCTGAACCCCCAAGGAGGGAGAATAACGCAGAACCTGGGGGAGATGCAGAGTCCCCTGGGGAGAGGGGAGTCAGCCTATCCCCCCAGCACAGCTCCACTAGGGTCCCCCAGGCACCAGGGTCAGAGACCCCCACTGCAGACAAATCCCCAGGGCAGAGGACACCTGCCAACCCCATTTGGCGGGGCCTGGAGCAGGGTGCAGAGAACGTGATCAAGCTGGACCCGGGCAAGAGCAAGGGGACCAGCCTGCGGGACAGGCTCCTGCAGATCCCGCTCTGTGAGAAGGCTCTGGCCTTCCGCCTGCACCCTGGCCCCAAGGAGAGGCTCCTGTCCCTGGGGCAGTTCAACTGCTGTCATGTCATCTGATACCGTGGGAATGGTGGGGTTGCAGGGATGGGGGGAGCAGTGCCCTGCTTTGACACTGGCCACCCCGCCAGCCCATATCCCAGGCACCCACTGTGATGGGATGAGACTGTCTGGGGTGGTGGGTGGGGGTGAGGTGTGCTGGGGTCCTCCAACCTGGGGGGTGGTGGTTGGATGGACCGCAACAAGTCTTTTTAATAACTAGAAATAATTTTTTAAAATAGTCTATTTTAATGTAATTAAATAGAGATTGCTATATCCGCCCCCTCCCCAGGCCAGCTGCTTGCCCCCCAGCCCCACAGAACCCATGGGGCAACTGCTTCTCTGCCTGCAGCCTCCCCACCTTCTCTCCACTGCTGTCTCCCTACCCTAAGCTGGGGCCAGGTGCAGTCTGAGCCAAGGCCTCCCCTCACCCTCCAAGTCTCCCTGCCCAAAGCTTCCTATTTATTATCTCTTTGTTTTCTTGCTGGCAAGAAATGAATGGGACAACTGAGCGCGGCTGAGTGCTGCGGGTGGGATCTGAGGGAAACAAAGTTCATCGGGACAATAAATAAATAAAATAGGCTCACGGCTTGTGAGGACTGCATCTTGTGATGAACAACGGCAGAGTTTCTGTTGGGGGTGCTGATGATGGGTGTAGGGGGAGTAGGGAAGGTCTGGGGGTTACCCAATGGTGCCAGGAAGGTTTGAGGCACAGAGAGGGAGCTGGTCTAGGGGGAACCACAGGACCAAGGGTCAACTACAGTGTCCTGCACTGCCCCTGGTAGCTCGACACCCCCTGACTAGTGTAGGACCATAGGACACCCCTGAGCCTTCAGTTCTCAACAGATTCCTACCTCGAGCTCTGGTGTCCTTCCCTGCCGGCAGCCAGACTGTCTCTCCCTCTTCCCTCATCCCAAATCAGTCTGATGAGATCTTGAGATCATCCAGTGGCAACCACCACCATCAATTTCTCCCTCTTTCGGAAATGAGCCCTTGGTCCTGGAAGTCGGATGGTGGGAATAGGGTGTGTGGGGTGTCCTGGGGGCCCCCTGTAACACCCCCTGCCCAAAGCATCCTAAAGGACAAACCCGCAACCTGAGCAGCAGGGGCTCGAACACCCTCAGATTAAAAGTCCGATGCTCTCCCAGCCGAGCTACCCAGGCTTGGCCAGGGAGTCCTTAAGGGACCCCGAGACTCCTTGCGGCACCACAGGAATAACGCGAGGACCCGCTCTGAGCCCCTTCCCCGCCTCACACGGAGACACCCGCGTCGCCCTGGACGACGCCCACAGCCGTCCCCCTACCCACCTCTGCCCGACCGGAAGTGCGGGATCACGTGGTCCAGCCCCACGCGCTCAGCGCCATGGCCTCGGCGCCCAAGAGGTTTAAGGTACCGGGGGATGTGGGGGNCCGCTCCCCGCGTCTCCCTTCCACCGCAGGCGGCTGCCGGGAGCAGCGGCCCGGGGAAGGGCCCGGCCGACCCCTTGCCTGGGTTCCTGGCGTGGTGCGAGAGCAGTGGCGTGGAGCTGAGCCCCAAGGTGAGACCGGGGACCCGTCCCCGCCCCGCCGGGAGACCCCCTTGGGACCCCCTGACCCGTCCCCAATCTCTTTCTGCCCCAGGTGCAGCTGAGTCGAGTGGGCGTGGTGTCGGGGTACGGGCTGCTGGCGCTGGAGCAGCTGGAGGCCGGTGAGGTGCTGGTGACAGTGCCCCGCTCGGCCCTGCTGTCCCAGCACACCAGCGGCATCCGGGGGCTGCTGCAGGAAGGTGAGGGATAGCCAAGGGGCCTCATGGGTGCAGAGGCTGGGGTAAAGCAGAAGCATCTGGGTTGCTGCTCAGACAGCTCCAGAGCAGCAGCTTGGCCAACAGACTGCCCAGGGAGGCTGTGGCTGCCCCATCCATGGCAGTGTTCAAGGCCAGGTTGGATGGGGCTATGGGCAACCCTTCCCATGGCAGGGGATTGGGACTGAATGAGCATTGGGGTCCCAACCCAACCCATTCCATTCCATGATGCTCTGATTCTGGTCCAAGAGAACCCCAAGTAAAACCCCCCCACAGGGCAAAGACCCATTCTTGGGGGGAAAGGCCAAAACTTCAGACCAGTTTACTTTTCTCCATGGTCTCTGGTTCCTCAGCACAGAAGTCCCTGCAGAGCCAGTCAGGGTGGGTGCCGCTCCTGCTGGCCCTGCTGCACGAGTACACAGACAGCAGCTCTCGCTGGCGGCCCTACTTCAACCTCTGGCAGGACTTCAGGAGCCTGGATCACCCCATGTTCTGGTAAGGTGAAACCAAGCACAGCTGTGGGGTCGCTGAGCACATGCAGAGGCTGCTGATCAGTAGTGCTGGGGATTTGTCAGGAATCTGAGGAGCACAAAACAGCCGTAGGAGAAAAGAGTTTGTAGACCCTTCTGCTTTTCTTGCACCAGGTCTGAAGAAGAGCGAACAAGGCTGCTGCAGGGCACCAGCATCCCAGAAGCTGTGGACAAGGACCTGGCTAATATCCACCTGGAGTACAGCTCCATCATCCTGCCCTTCATGAAGTCCCACTCCAACATCTTTGACCCCAAGGTCCATACGCTGGAGTTGTACAAGGAGCTGGTGGCATTTGTCATGGCCTACAGGTGAGAAGTGAAGACTTTGCTCTGACTAAGAGTGGGATCACAGCGAAGAGGCTGCATTACTTTAAAAGTTGTACAAGAAGGTGAAGTATAAGGCGGAACTCACCCTGTACTTCACTGGGCTTGTCTTCTTCACCCTTGTCTCAGCTTTCAGGAGCCTTTGGAGGAGGAAGATGAAGATGAGAAGGCACCCAATCCTCCCATGATGGTGCCCGTAGCAGATATTTTGAATCACGTGGCCAAGCACAATGCCAACCTGGAGTACTCAGCTGTGAGTGCACCTGCATCGTCACAGCTGGCTCCTCCTTGCTGCAAAGCCTCTGACCATGGTGGCACGGTGGGGCTGGCTCTGAATGCGAAGCAGGACACTGCTCACCTGCCAGGGCCGAGTCCCACCTGCTTCTTGCTGATGTGAAACTCCACTGCTCCACCTGCTCTCTGCTGCGAGCCTGGGAAGAGCTTAGGATCAACCTAGAGCAGTGGAATCGGGGCAGCAACAACCTCCTCTTTCCTCTCCCTGCTTGCAGCAAAGCTTACGAATGGTCACAACGCAGCCGGTCCGCAGAGGCGAGGAGATCTTTAACACCTATGGGCAGATGGCCAACTGGCAGCTCCTGCACATGTATGGCTTTGCCGAGCCCTACCCAAGCAACACCAACGACACAGCTGACATCCAGATGGTGACAGTGCGTGAGGCTGCACTGCAGCGTAAGTGGCACCCACAGCCATGCCAGGAAAGGATGGGCATCTCTGTCCAGTCACCATGTAGTGAAACGGGATCAAGGGTGGTAGGAGAAACAAACCTGTTCCACAGTGCTTCAGATGTTTGGGCTATGCTTCGGTTACTTGCCTGCTGTTTCCCCTTCTTTGGCCACCCTCTCCTTGGTTTGCAGCTGTGTTGTCTTCAAAATAGGTGCCAGCAGCGAGGCAGAGCGGCGGCTAGTGCTGGAACAGTGGGACTTCTTGTGCCAGCTGGAGATGGTGGGGGAGGAAGGTGCCTTTGTGCTGGGCTGGGATGAGGTGCTGACAGAAGAGGAGCTCTCCATGGCCCTGAAGGTAAGCATGACCCAGGCCGGCAGAGCTTCACCAGCCATCTAGTTGTTTTGGTAGGGGGTTGCCAATCTTCTCAAGCTTCAGGCATTGCTGGTTGCCTTCTGCACTATCCACCCACTTGCGCTTAACACGCTCTTTGGCTGTACCAGAGAGATGTTGCATCATGTAGGCAGCAGCTGTCCTTTAAGGCTGTTGCCAGGTTTGAAGGTTCTCTTAAGCCACAAGTTACTTGTGATGAAGGAATGAAGCCACTTTTTTGCTCTGTCCCTGAGGAATAATTCACCTGCTCCTCGCAGCTCTAAACTCAAGAGTTGAGCAGAGGAGAAGCTACCTGATATGCTCACACTGCCTTGTCTCTTTGCCTGGGTCACTGCAGGTGCTGTGCATGTCAGAAGAGGAATTCAAGGAGTACAAGGAACAAGGTGGATGGGAGGATGACAGCGAGGAGGAGAACTCTACCCTTTCCAATGAGGCTCTCTTGAGGCTTAAAACCCCGTGCAAGCAGCTCTTGTACAACAGTGTCTTGCTGACCCTGCAGTCCTATGCATCAGACTTGAAAGTGGAGCAGGACTTGCTGGACAACAAGGACTTGTATGAGAAGCTAAGCCGAAGGGAGCAGCAAGCGTTGCATGTGCGCTACGGTCAAAAAAGGATCTTGCATCAGCTGCTGGAGCTGGTACGCTAGAAACCTGCTGCTCCTGGAAGTGAGTTCAGGAGGGAAGATTCCCTTACAGCAGCAGTGGATGATGGGCCCACTAGTTCCTTGTAGCTTTTTAGCTACCTCTGCAGAAACAAAAGTCTTCTGCGCCACAGAAGTGTGTCTGGATGCCTTATCTTTCAGTGAGAGCTCTGGAGCACAACTATCACCTTCTGGAGGACTTGAAAAAACCCCAGACCTCCTCTCAAAAGCTTTAGGAAGGCAAGTGTGTGCTGTCAGAGCAGCAATGGGTTCCCTCTGTCAGCATCAGAAATTTCAAGCAAGAATGTGGATGAAGAGGGCAGAAATCTAGCTGGTAGCTCTTACCCTACACAGTAAACGTGGGGCCTGTGGGGCTGCTTTCAGCACTAAACTCTATTTCATACAAGTCCATCCATGTGGTTTTCATGTAAGCTCAGGGTCACAAAATACTTCATTTTGTCTCTACAAAAGGTGTTTCTGTTTGGGCTTGACACTGGAGTACTGTAACAGTTCTGCAGCTGCTGTGGGCTTAGTGCTAGATATGCATCCTCCAGCTAACCAAGCTTCTCCCTGAACCGGGGCACTGCTCTGTGTGCTGAGTGTTTGCCCTAGACAGGCGCCGCACAAGAGAACCCTGGAGATTTGCAGGCCAAGCTCCGTTGAATAAAGATGCTGTTTCACAGAATCACAGAACATTAGGGATTGAAAGGGACCTTGAAAGATCTTCTAGTCCAATCCCCCTGCCAGAGCAGGACCATCTAGACCAAGTCACACAGGAACATATCCAGGCAGGTTTAAAACGTTTCCAGAGAAAGAGACTCCACAGCCCCCTGGGCAGCCTGTTCAGTGCTCTGTCACCCTCACTGTGAAGAAGTTCCCGCTCACATTTATATATGGAACCTCCTGTGTTCCAACTCACACCCACTGCCCCTTGTCCTATCACTACATGATATTGAGAAGAGCCTGGCGCCATCCTCCTGACACCCACCCTTCACATAGAAACATTAATGAGGTCATCTCTCAGTCTTTTTTCCAAGCTAAAGAGACCCACCTCCCTCAGCCTTTCCTCTTAAGGGAGGTGCTCCACTTCCTTCATCTTCTTTGTTGCTCTGCACTGGACTCTCCAGCAGCTGCACATCCTTCTTGAACTGAGGGGCCCAGAACTGCACACAATACTGGTCTTACCAGGACAAAGTAGAAGGGCAGAAGAACCATTCTGGGTCTGCTAACCACCACTCTTCTGATCCATCCCAGGAAGCTGTTGGCCCTCTTGGCCACAAGGGCATATTGCTGGCTCATGGTCATCCTGCTGTCCACCAGGACCCCCAGGTCCCTTTCTCCTACACTGCTCTCCAACAGGTCAGTCCCCAGCCTATACTGGTTCCTGGGGTTGTTCTTGCCCAGATGCAAAACTCTGCACTTGCTCTTGTTACAGTTCACTAAATTTCTCCCTGCCCAGCTCTCCAGGTCCCAAGGAATGGCAGTACAGCCTGCTGGGGGTCAGCCACTCCTCCCAGCTTTGTATCATCAGCAAACTTGCTGACAGTGCACTCTAATTCAGCACGGGGCGTATACTGTCTCTAGGTTTTAGTTTTACTTGCAGTGTAGTGGAAGAAGCTCTTTTTGTTTACCCTTGACCTCTCTTGCAAGGTTTAATTCCAAGGAGGCCTTGGCTTTCCTAGTTGCATCTCCACATCCTCTCTTACCCAGCCAGCACCATCTGGTTCAACAGGGTGCTAAGCCCCATCTAAGAGAGGAGTCTTTGCTCTTGGAGTTACCAGTTCTGCAAACCAGTCTACCCCTTTAGGTACTCTGGGTACCTAAAGGTACCACCTGTGCTGTGGGGCATCAGGGGATGTTCACAGTACCAAGGGAGCTTGCTTTATTCCCCTTTCAGAAGCATAGTGGCTAGTTAAGAGTCCAATCTGCCATCTCAGCACTTCTGTCCTGCAGCAGACCAGATTTCAAACAAGGCATGTGGCAGTTCAAAAGGTTATTATACCCAGGGCTTGTGTGGGCAGAGAGACTGGGATCACTATGAGCTGACACCACAGCCAGCTGTAGGTTCCTACCCTAGTGAATGAAGATATGAAGACCTCCATCCCCCAGTGCAACCCATGACACTGGGATTGTCTTGGCCACCTTCCAGCCCCAGTCGCCACCAGTCTTAATGGTTTTTAAAGCCTAGAGGGAACTAGCCATGGACAGCAGCGTTAGTACAGAACCAGAGAGACCTTTGAGTCATTAGGACAAGCCTATGAGCTCTGCATACAGTTTGCTAGAGTTAAATGGCAGAAAACAGATCAATCCCATCTCCCATAAACCCCATTACCCTCATTTTATCTGGACTAGGTAAGGAAACTAGTTGCTGCTATTTCTCAGCCAGTAAACAAGAGCAAGAAAGGAGTAGCAACACCAGAACCAAAAAATCCTGACGTAGGCTCAGTTTCAGCACCGCCACTGACATGCCAGCGGGTTGTTGGGGCTAGCACCTATGTACTGAAAAGCTCAGCCCAGGAGCAGCTTATGCAGAAAGAAGTTCCTGTGAGCTGCAGTCTGCTGGCACAGCTGGATTTGTGCTCTGTGAGACCTGCTTTCTGTGCAGCCAGAGCACTGCCCAGGTACAGAATCCCTTATACCCGAGCAGGAAATCCTAATTGCTGCCCTCACAAGAGCAATTAGCTTTAACAAAAGAGTAATGTTACCTAAAAAAGAAGCATCAGTGCTCAGGTTTCCTCCTATCTGTTGGGCTGCAAGGCACAACCTAAAGGATTCTGCAGCATTAGTGACACTGAAGGCCATTAATCCTTGCCCAACCGAATGCAACAGCCTGGGGAAGCTGATCTGTACTCTGGATCCCTCCCTGCTGCCAGGATCCAGGAGGCAAAAATCTCTGCTTGCGTACTTGCAGCTACAACAATTCTGTCCTGTCTAGTCCTAACACTTCTCTCCCCTCATGCTACAAACCAGACCCAACTTACTTTCAGTAGGCAGTGCCCAAACCACTCTGGAAAATGGCTGTGGATGAGGGGTACAGACTTCAGGAGTGGTTAAGTGGCTGGGTAGAGTGGACGGGAGAGAAGAAGCACAGTGGCGCGTGCTGCATGTCATGACTTTAATGTGTAACTACAGGATGCATATACATACAAGAAGTGGGAGAAACTAAAGCCCAAAGAACTAGAAAGGCTACAAAATACAACACACGGACCAATACTTTACAAAACAGTCAAAATCCTTACAAAATGGGCTGTATTGGTCCTTTGGGGTTTGTTTTTTAAAAGGATTTTAATTTGGGGGGAATTTTTTTTTGTTTTTTGTTTTTTACAAACTTATACTGTGTGGTCACAGGGTGGGGTGGGAAAAGGTTTAGATTGAACCCCCCACCCCCATCTTCCAAAATTTACAAGTGTCAAAAAAGGAAAAAAAAAAAAGCTATAGGCCTGGTCTCTGGTTTCTTTACTAAAAACAGCTGACCCTCTCCCCAAAAAGGGCCTGAGGTGTTTCTTCTCCACCAGAAAGGAGGCATCATCCACTGCCACTTGACTTGCTGTCTGTCAGCATCTGATGAAGGGATGGGGAAAAGCAACCCTGAACCTTAAATCCCCTCCCTCACCCCTCCTGTACTCCACTGGATTCCCATATTCCAAACACATCCCCTTTCTGGTTTTTTTTTTTTGTAAAACAACTTAGTGATTTAGAGGTCCCCCATTCACATAAAGAAAAAATAAGTTACATACTATTATAACTGGCTTCTCAGTATTCTTTGGGAGTCTGGGAATGTCAGGACAAGGAGGTCTGCCCCAGACGAGCACTTGGCATGAGCAGCTGCCCCTTTATTACAAGCTGGACAGGCACCAGTTACCCACCTGCCTTTTACACAGTTTGCACAAAACCCAAAAGTCCAGACAAACGTTTTCTGTTCCTTGTATTTACACTAGTTCAAAACGATATTCACAGCATCTTCTGAATTTTGGCCAAAAAAAGTCAAAAATTTTGTTTCAAACTTTGGAACGTGCCCACATAAGACTTTCAACCCCGGGGTCTGTTGCCTCTACCCGATTCGAGGGGGCTGGGAAGGTCAGGAAGAGCCTTACGGAGTCTTCTGTCGGTTGTAGGGATGGGGAGCTCCAGGCTGGCAACACTCAGAACACACAGTGTGGCTCATCTAACTGGCACCAGTCCCTTCCATTACTTGCTGTGCCTGCTTCTGCCCCATGCAGCACTGTGCAACCGACTGGAACAACCTGGACACAGGAGCACAGCATTGTTAGAGGGTGGTCTGATCCACTCTGAAGCACCAAAAACCTCCAGGTGCAACTTGCCCCTTGCTTCAGATGTAGCATTTCTATGATGAAGTTATACTCACTTCTCAATTTCTGGAGCGCAGTGAACAAACTCATGGTTCCAGAATTTAAATGCTGGATTTTTTATCAGCTCAATGAAAGTGATGAGGAGACCCCAGGGATGAGGCCTATTTACAATCAGTCGTTCCAAGAGAACCCTGAAATTCAAAGGTAAAAACCAGTTAAGAGGTTCAGGAATAAAAACCAGTTAAGAACTCCATCGGTTCAAAATAAGGGCACAAAGTGGGAAAGCAAAATGTTGGCAGGTTCCATCCTTCCCTCTCACCTGGTGATCTGCTCCTGAATGGCCTCGGTGTTGGCCTCTGCGAACAGGTAGAGCATGGTGCAGCTGAAGTAGTGGGTGTGACTGTTGGGGTAGCGCAGCTGGTTGGCGATTGCATTCAAAAACAGGTACCGGCCTGCAGAAGGGGAACAGAAAGGACAGTTCGTTTCCCTTCCACATGCAGCCAGTAGTGGTTAAGATTTAGGTTTGGGGGTGCCTTGTCCAACCCAAACTGATGGGGCAGCTACAGTTCAGTTTCTCTTGGTTAAACTTATTTCTTCTCCCGATTGCGTCAAATACTTGGGTTCAATATTGTTCCTGTATTCAGAGTTTAATATTCTAACATAACATCGCTTACTGTGAACTAGCAGCTACATCACAGGTTCCCAGACTGGTGGGGGTTGGCAGGGACCGCTGGGGATCACCTATAGCAGGCTACCCAGGATGGGTCCAGGTGGGTTTGGGATCTCTCCAGAAAAGGAGACCATACAACCTCTCTGGGCAGCCTGGGCCAGGGCTCCAGCACCCTCACAGCAAAGACGTTTCTCGTGTTCAAGTGGAGTTTTCCAGGCTCCAGTTAGTGTCCTTTACCCCATCGTGTCCTATTGCAGGGACCACAAAGATGAGTCTTGCCCCATCCTCCTGTGTCTATTCTTTAGCTATTGCTCAGCGTTGATCAAATCCCTCTCAGCCTGCTCTGCTCCAGCAGAACAGCCCCAGGGCCGTCTCTCAGACTTTCCTTGGCATAGTGAAGCACCAGTTCCCTTCAGCATCCTCACAGCCCTTCACTGGATTCTGTTCAGTAGTTCCTTGTTTCTCTTGAACTGTGGAGGCCCAGAACTGGATGTGGGATTCAAGACGTCACCTCACCGGGACAGAGCGTGTGTGTGTGTGGGGGGGGAGAACTTCCCTTGACCTGCTGGCCGCACTCTTCATGATGCATGAAACACTCTTTTGTGTTTTTCCCAGAGCTCAAACAGACAATGCGCTGATAAATGTGACAGCACCTGAACCAGGAGTGTCTCCAGCTCACCTTCAGTATCCAGGTCCACCGCTAAATTCTGGAAGATGTCCATGTGAGCCGAATGGGTAATGGTACTCATGGAGGGCGTGCTGCCTTTGTTGTGAATGTGCGCAATAGCCTGAGTACCTACATAGAGCACCAGTGCATTGATCAGCTGGATGTTGTAGCGGTTGCCAGGTTCATTTGAAACCTAATAGCAAAGACAGGAAAAGCATTGATGTTCTGGATTCCTTTGGCGATGGAAGGCACAGTGTGCTCAACAGCAGCATCCAAGAACCTTCTCGATTATGCAGATTACACATGGAATGTATGAAATGTTGTTGGCTAAATTAAGAACTATAGCCAACTCACCATTTTTTTACCTCTAAAGCACTACCACAAAGATCCATGAATTTCTACAGCAAAGAAATTAACCAGACCTCACAATACAATTCAGTAAAACCCACTCAGTATCAGGCAGTGCCTGGGTAAACAGTGCTGGAGCCTGTGAGGAAAGTCACAAGACTCTGCATCACCCAGTGGCTGAAGACAAACAAAAAAAAGGCTTGATGCAATCAGCTCCAACTCAATTCCTCACCAAAGGTTTGCTAGGCTGGGCACTAGAGACATGGAAGCTCTTCCAAAGTTTAGGTCACATTTTCACTACAAGTGCTTGGCAGCTCATACAGATAAAATAAACTGCTTTAAAATCAGATCATTTTGGGGTTCTTGGAAGGCAACACTCCTCTTTGCTTAAATTCCACCTCACTGAAACTACTTCACACCCTGCTAGAGAACAGTGGGAGAATCATTCAGAGAACTCTGCATTTCCACAGGCTTTTCTACTGCCACACACCAACAGGATTCCTGCAGCAAAGAAGGCGACTCCGCATCCTTTGTCTCGCATTCTGTAAATTCAGCTCCCTCAGAAACCAAGCACTCACTTGTAGGTTGCTGCGCAGGTCAGACAAAAATGTGACAGGAGATCGGGTTTTGAGATAGGAATCCAAGTCTTTCTTGAACTGAGGTGGCATCACTCCCGTGAAATTTGTGAGTATTCGCGGAGCAATATTAATCTCACTCAGCATGTCCACCTGCCAAAAGAAAACCCCATCAGCTAGAGCACAGAATAGCTCTACAGAACAAACTGCAGGGGTAATCTCTAAGTGGTATTACATCAGCTACTGCTGTTGATGGCTTTTTCCTACTAGCATGAAAAGAAAACAATACACTGGCAGACTTCAGAAGGAATTTAGTCTTGAATGTGCAAACTTGCTACATGACTGTCTCAAATGACTAGAGCACAGAAGAATTAAAGGGCCAGTGCCACAGGGCAATTGACTTTGAAGCCTCCTTATCTACACTACTCAATTCATCCCCAAGAGTCCAGAAGAGCCTTCTCCAGTCTCAAGAAGCACAAAAGTAGCATCTCACCTTCAGCCTGATCATGCTGCACAACTCAGACAAGGAAGAATGACAGGACAAAGCATCAGCAGTGTGTTTCTAATCACTCCGTAATGAGCAGACTGGCATGTGCCCGAAGATTTAATTAGATAACACTGACACTTGTGAATGTCCCTCTTGTGGTGCAAGAGGCTTTGCTTCAGAATGGAGTTTTATCTCATTATTTTCGAGATAAGGTGGCGCCTGTGTCTCCCATCAAAACCTATTTACAATGACATGGTGCTGGGACACCAGCTCTTTACCAGTCAGTTATTTGAACTCACGTCACCACCCATTCTGTAGAGCACGAACTGTACAATTCAGCACGATCTGAAGAGAACTGAGATGAGAAATGTTGGCTGAACTTTCAGACAGCAGAGCCACCACACCCACTTAGGCAGCTTGTTGTTCAGTGACAAGCGAGACAGGACAATGATAAAGATGCCCTTGCTCCAGCACTGTGTGCCAGTCAGATCGCAGCATGCCATCAAGTCAGAAAAGCAAAGCCCTCTGTTTTTCCATGAACGAGCAAGGTTCTCTGCATGTCCTTTCAGGCTGAATCTGCACAGAAATTGCTAAGCCTCTCTACTGAACACGCAGAAACCAGAGGTTCCATGCTTCCTACTGCAACACAGTCCATACAGATTAAGGAAACTCTGGGAACTGTCAAACATGAAGCATTTTGAGCAGAATTAAAACTTACCTGCTCTAAAGTAATGCTGCTATGTCACTCAAAATTTCAAGTGACCAATTCAGTTTAGAACAGCTGAATTGATTAACATACCAGTTAAGTTGTTCCCAAAATTCCACAGTCTTGATCAAAGAAGTGAATAAAGAGTATTTGGAACACTAAAGCTTCCCATTCTTGGAGTCCTGAAAGAATCAGCACTACCTTTAGATTGGGGGTGAAAGGGTCTGGAAGCCTCATGTTCCGTGGGAAGGCACTCAGGATCAGATTCCTTAGCTGAATACAGTTGGGCGGGATCACATCACAGAACCCATAGTGGTAGTCACACAGAAATTCTGGGAAATCATGCAGCAAGACCAGCAACACACGCAGAGTGCCCTGTGAAATAAAACATAACACACAAAGAGGTGTGGAACCACCCAAGAGCTTGCAGAACAATCCTACAGCATATGGTTAACCATCTGGGAAGGTGGCCTATTTCTGTCCCACAGCAGACGTACTTAACTCTAAGACAGATTACAGAAGAACAGTAAATCCTATTTTGCTACCAGAGGATCTCTATTTTCAGACAATTTTGGCTGGAAATATATCTATTAATGTTGACATTTTCTTTACCTTGTAAAGAATTTGCATAGGTTTGGTGAGTTCCACGTTTCTAAGGAAAGGAGCCAAGTACTTGAAGAGATCAATCAATAGCTGGGCATACATAGGCCAACCCTGTCAAGCAGAAAAAAAGAGACAGCAGGTGGAAAACAAGCAGTGAAGAGCAGTTACCTTAACTGCAGAACTCTAATTAGATTGGTCTTTGTATAAACCTGGATTGAAGTCACATTCTGCTGGCAGCACAGCTCATGTCAAAGGCTTTAGCTGCCCATCATGCCCTGAGAGTGTTTCCGGAGCAGTCACCACACCACACTGGGGTGACAAGTGTTTGCTGTAGACTACAGCTCTTCCAGACTTTGACAAAGGCACGTTTATTACATTCAGTTCACCCTACATCCCACAGTTGATTGACACAAAGACTCTCCTCCATGCAGTTAGGTTACTGTGAATATGGAAGACAACAAAAAACAGACCAGCCATGCTACTAGTGCACTCTGAGAGATGTGAAACAGCACATCAGATAAGCATCCGTGTGAGCTTTTTAATTCAGAAGAGATAAACTGCAGCCACACCTTCTGCTGTGGTGTATGTGCCAGCATTCTTGCAATAAATATCCGATGGGAGATCAGTTCCAGCCAGGCATAAACAAAACCTGGAGCTTTTGTAGGCCTCAGGATGTGAAATGTGTTACTGAAAGAAAAGTTAGAGCAGGTTAGAAGTGCACAGCAATGAGACTGCTTTTCGTAACATCGAGAGAAAACATCCACAGCCCTGAAAGCGAGGCATTTTAGCATGGTGGGGTTACCAGTCATCCTCCTCAAATTGAGCAAATGGACAGTCTATAGGAGAACCAGTGCTTCCAAGTGGGATAAAGCCACCACAAAGAAACAGTCAGATGGCCTTCTGACAGGGAAATCTTGATCCTCCCAGGAAAGGGTGAGCATCATGGCCAGTCTCAAATACGTACCAGAAAGCTGTGAGGGTCTGGAAGTTGATAGTCTCCAGCACGTGCTCAGGAGCATTTAATTCCAACAACAACATGATGAAAATGCGGTGGTAAGGCAGTTGCTGAAACTCACTCTGCCGAACATCATGGTCTTGCAGAAGAACTCCCACCACAATACCAAGAACCTAATGAGAAGACATTCCCATGGTGACAGCAAGAATAACTTTCCAAGTCAGCCTATAATGATCCCTTATCAGCAGCTCCCAACCACTGTATTTTGTTCTTCCAGTCCCATGGGTCCCAGTCACAACGACTCACTGCACAGTGTTTGAAAGTCTCTACCTTCAAACTAACCCAGGACCACTTGTCATGAACCAAGTAGCCTACAAGTACAGGCAAGGCCCTAGGAACACCCATTACCAACCTTAAGCCACAAATGCCTCAAAACCAGCAGCAGTTCACTCATTTCAAGGCACAAAGGTGAGTTTCAGGTTTGTTTGCCATGGAGAAACCTTTGTGAAGCCACTCAGCAGCCTAATGTTCCACTCAGCTTAATGTTTCACTCAGCAGTGACCAACCCGTTACCATCCTCATCTGATGCTTCAGTAGGAGCCTTATAGTCTGTGTTTCAGGATTATCAGCAGAGCTAACACCCTCCTACACCCTTTAAAGGCAAAAAACGTCCTTTATGTACAAAAAGGGTTCCCAACCTTGTTCAGGAGGTTTATCTTTGTGACTGTGTTGGTAGCTTCTCCAGAGTGCTTCACTAACAGCGCAATAAGTCGAACAAAGGCATCCAGATTGTGGTAGCACTTGGCTCGTATCATGGTGGGGTTGGCAGCAGGGTTGTGCTGTTGCTCAGCCTGAGCACGATAGCTGATTTCTACACACATTTCAGTGCAAAGGCGGAAAAACCGGGTGATCAGGTCATCTGTTTTCAGGATTCCTTGCTGGTGCATCTATCCAGGAAAGGAGGAAAAAAAAACCCCAACCAATAAACCTTGGAACTGTAATCACAGAAAGTTAACTTTGCAATTTCTTTCAAAGACCACAAACTGCACAAAGCAGTTTTACCCCACCTTGCCTGGCACAAGTCACTTTTACCACACTCTCAAGAGAGATGGGTGGCAAGCTATCTCTGCTGCTCACCCACCACCCTCAAGATGCATACTTTCAAGGCCATTTCAGGATGACAACACTATTTTAGTAAAGACAATTACTCCCAGACTGAGTCTTGGCTGAGGAACCATTTCCACATCAGTGCTGCCAGCAGCAGGAGCCCACACAGGGTGTACAAGCTCTGGGATAGGCAATCTTATCCACTCTTAGGTACTCAGAGGTTCAGGCAGCATTGCTGCTTCACAGCAACACTCTGCAGGAGCAAACCGCAAGTGGAGACTGATTCTCCTCACAGGAAGATGCAGAGAAGCACTGGGTGGGCTTCTCAGCTCCTCAACTCCTACTGTTACATAAGCAGCATCAACATCTCGGAGAACTTCAAGTATCTCCAGAGAATCTTTTAATTAAAGATTAAATTCACACATCTGCCTTCACAGTTCTATGGTCTTTCACATCCTAGTGAAAAGGAAGCAGCGACACTAAATTTAAGTGACAAAACTCCTGCTCAGTGAAGGTCAAAAATAAAATCTAGTTTAATGCAGTTATTACAAAATTTTAAAACCCACACTTAAAGCCTGTAAGGAAAAAATTATATATAACAGTGTTTCTATAGATTTCAATTATCATTTTATAGCTGAGAGTGAAGCAGGACAAAAGTGCATTGAAAACTCAGTTTACTGAACTGCAACTTATACATTTCATTTTAAAGGTATAAAAAGAATGAGGTCATGTGAAGAAGTAATTTTTTACAAGTGTTTCTAACACGAGACCCACTAAAACCATTCAAACAAGATGCTACGGAGTAGAGGTCAGACCAAGTGGCTAAGACCCTAAAGTCACATGAAAAATCCCTGTACCAGTCAGGATCTTTCTGCACACCTGGCAGCTTCAACCTCCTTTCCTCAGTAACTGCGAAATCTGTAGTGCTTCTACATTACTGGCACTGATTTCACACGGACACAATGCAAATAGACTAAGCCAGGGTTTACCTGGCTGAGCTGTTGGAAATGCTTTGGGAAGACGACTGTAAATAAATACTGAGTTTTTTACCACTGCTGGGCTACTGAGGGCATCTCTCCCCTTCCCAGTCAAGCCCTGGCGGGCAGATGTGCTGCTCCTCACACCAGTTAAGGTGCCCTTGAGTGAAATATTGCAGCCTGTTTAAGCTTAGGCACCGCTTCAGCTCACCAGGGCTTTCCTCACTCTAATAACTTCAGTTAGAAAAAGGATCCCCTTGTTCATACAGTCTGAACCACTTTACCCACACTTCTATTACTGATTTTCTTCTTAGGCTGTCAGAGCTTTCACTGTCACCTGTAATGAGTGACAACAGTCCAGCTTCATTAGTGAGTGTGTCAGCAGTACTGCCAACAGCTCTCTCTCCACCCGACAATATGCCAAAACGCTGCCTGAAACAAGAGCGTGCTGCTGCACTATCTGAAGAACATGCCCTGGTGTTCTACAGGACTTTACTATCAAAGGCAAACAAAATGTTGACAGTCAGCTGTGATAAACTTTCAAAAGAATGCCTGACACAGGTTACAACACCGCTTTAAAATGGAAGGTGTCACACCCTACTTATGTTAAATAAAAAGCACCTTTCTTTCCAAAAGCTCTACCTGTCCAACAAACGCCGAGAATGCTTTGGTACTGTCGCGGCCTGCTGCAGCCGAGTGATAGAGGTTGACCCACTCCCTCAGCAGGTATTCTGCCTTCTCCCTCAGACCTGGTGGATCATCATACTCAGAGGCTTGGGAAATGCCCGAATGCATCATGAAATTGGGACCTCCGTGAGCACGGTCAATCATTGCTTCGTAGTTAGATCGGACCACTTCCATCAGCTGAGGCAACCTAATGCAACAGAGCAAGAGCTGGGTGTAAATTTCACCTCCCTCAGAAGGTGCAGGATTAGAGGCTCAGTCAAATCTAACTGAAAGAAAGCAGGTTATTTCTTTTAGTGAGGCTTTGTATCTTCCAGTCCTCACTGGAATAGCAGAAGTCAGTCACAAAAGCAGAGACAGTTACGATGAAAGAGCACTGAAGGCACACAAGCTTTGAGGCTCCTCTCCAACACATATGGTAGTTGTGCTGCAACAAAGCACCACAAATACAAGGAACAGCTTTGTTTTTGCACACTTCGGTAGCGCTAGAATACTCCCAGACAGACTTGGGTTTGGGGACCAGTTTTGTTGGCAGCAGCAGGCAGCTGCTGATAGCTCTCACAGCAAGTTCTCCAAGCTCTCATCCATAGGTTTCTCAAATCCAGCAGCAACTGCTTCCATCACAGGGAATTTCTGCAAGTCCCACAGGTATTTCCACATGGCAATGGTAATGTCTGCTGCCCAATTATCTGCTGGTGAATACACTAATCATGCGAGATGGGTGGTTGACTGCTTTGTGGACTCTCAACAAAATTGTCTCTAAAAACAAAAGATTGTCCAATTTTGTAAATTGCTTGTGATTAATGAATGATTGTGGTAACATTACTGTGATAAATTAATTATTTCAGGTAAGAAAATTGCCTAGATTTGTGATAAAACAGGATTCCAAGCAAGTTTCTCACATTTCCATGGTATTTTGGAGCACAGTTCATCAGAAGATTTTCCTGCTGGAACATTGTTTGATGTGATGCTGCAGCTGCCTCTACTCTTGACATAAAATCAGCAGAGTTATGTTAGTGACAGTTTAACACAGGAATGAAGCCCTAGAGAAACCTAACGATGTACTAACTGCTACGAGACATTGCCTACAGAACACTCAAACCAAAAAGGCAGGAGAGAAGTAACACATTGCCCGTGATTTATTCTCACCCTTCAGGGGCATTTCCTCTGGAATGAGCATTAATCCTCATGAGTGTCTCGATAGTGTGGAACAGATCTGCTTCTGTTACGTGCGCAACGCTTCTCTCATCCACCAGCAGGATCTTGACCAACTGCATGGCAAAGGCCACAGCCATGTAGTTCAAGCCATTCTCCATTGACTGCCAACATAAAGAAAACCATCTGGAGTTGAACCACAAATCCCATGGCAGGTATTTGTTAACGCTCACTGTTAATGCTTCTCATCCAGAAGAGCTGGCTGGTTCCCTTTACCTGTGCTAGGTGAAGGTCGTACTGCTGCATGTTAACGAGGTGATTGCGGATCAGCAGCTCCACAGCTTCCACATTGTACTTGTACTCATCTCGGCACTCAATCAGGCACCTAAAGAATTGGACTTCTTTGAAAAAATGCACTTCAACAACAGTTTAGCAAAGCAACTCCAATCTCACACTTCAGAAGCTGTGCTGCTCATTCACGCCCTTTTCACTACTCAGCTCCAGAAGCCTCTTCTGGAGACCATTATCTCAGGTGAGACTTGAGTTGAGAACAGTCATCAGCCTCAAGCACTTGTTGCCCTGCGTAACTGGTCACTTCAACAGCTTTGGTTTGTTCAGCAGGAGCAGCCTCTCATTTCAGGACACCGGTACTTCTGCTGCCACGCAGACACATTCTCTAGAAAATGAGAAAACCCATCCCAGAGCATCTCTACTACTTAACTCTATTAAAGATTCTTATGTTCCAGGATGAAGCAGCATTAGCAGAAGATAATTTTTCTTTCTGATAAGAAAATACATTTTTTTGGTCTGTCCAAAATGCAGCAATGCAAAATTATTAACAGACAAGTGATTCAGAGTAACACAGTAACTCCCAAAAGGTTATAAAAGCTACATCAATGTTGCTGTGGCCTCAGAACTGACCTAGTAATTTGTTTATTACACCACGGAGATCCATATGCTCGGCCATCCTGCAGAGCCTTCAGCACAAGCAGATGACACTCACGATAGCGGAGCAGGAGGTCAGCATCTGCCCCACTGGTGGCATCTAGTAAGCCCTCGACAGCCTAGAATAGATGCAACCTGTTAGCAGTGGAAAAGGAAAACTCCTCTTCCACAGTCTCTAACATTAGGAAGTTATTGCCCATAGGCTCAGCTAAAATCAGTTGAATAACCACACTGAGCCCCTGGATAAAACCACACTCACTGTTCTGTAAACATGATTTTACACAACCCACCCAAGGCCAGCTATCATGGTCGCTGCAATGACTAGATCTTTTGGAGTACCATCAGTCAAGAACAGTCTCCTCTCCAGCTCAGCATCTTCTGTTTTGCCACTGTGCCTGGCTCCTCACTGACACACACTCTGCCTGGCATCATCTAGTTCTGGCTGGGATGGAGTTAATTTTCTTCGCAGCAAGCACATATGGTGCTTGTGCTTTGGATTTGTGCTGAACATGTTGACAACACATCAGTGCTTTGCCAAGGGGTGACTGGCACTTGCCATTCCCCCACCAGTGGGTGGGCTGGGCGTGGGCAAGGGGCTGGGAAGCGATGTAGGCAGGCCAGCTGACCTGAAGAGATATTCCACACCACATGACATCACCCTTAGCAATGAAAGCTCAGGGAAACAAGGATGAAGGAGAGCATTCATGGCTGTGATGTTTATGTTCCCAAGCAAACATTCGCTGCTCTGAGGAGTAGCCAGACATCTGCCTGCTGACAGCAAGCTGAGATTCCTCTTTATTTTGTTCGCGCACACAGCTTATGCTTTTCCTCCTAAGCTATCACAATTGGATGCATCCTGGCTTCCCTCTATTTTCAACCTGTCCTGCAGGAGAGCGGAAGGAGCAAGCAGCTGGATGGATGTTTGGCTGATGGCCAGGCTCAACCCACCAGGAAACAGTCACCTATCAGTTCCTGCAAAACAATCTTCAAGTGGGCTACTATAAATCCAGTGCTATGCCCAACACTATCCACCTAAAAGGGCAGTTCACACATCATCTTAGTGTCCCAATCATCCTGGAATCGAAACAAGTTCCACGAGAGGCAGATACACAACCCCCAAGTCAGATGAAAAATGAATGTGAGGTGAACCACAACGAGAAGTTGTTAATACCCACCTTCTGCAGCAGCCCAAGCGCAGCAATAGCATCGCGGGAGTTCCGAGCCATCACCACAGCCTCCAGGAGGCTGCGCAATGCTTGCGCTTGAGGATTCATGGCCAGGGTGTGTGGAATGGACTGCAGGTGCTGCTCCAGTTCAGTCATACATTTGTCATAGATCTGTGCTACATCATCTGTAGCCCAGGCTTGCTGCTTAAGAGAAAGCAGGAATGAGGCAGTTCTGACAAAGTCTGCATTTATGAAACTCCGGCACTGACTGGCTTTTCTGCTTTGGAAATTAAGACATCCAGAATTGAATTTTCTACAGTATTGTGTTTAGTTATTCTGACATTTTAAACACACAAATATGAGCAAATTAAGCACTGGAAGTAATCAGGAAACAATTCTAGCAGCAGCCCTTAAGACTGAGTGCGCACACAAAACCCTGTTTGATACTCTAGAATCTCGCTTGATCTTGGTCCCAGTCTAGGTAACAAAGCACTACGAGTGGATATAAGTATTCTGTCTCCATTAGTTTGATATTAACATGGCAGCACCTTCTCAGCAACACTACTGCTTGATTACTAGTCTTCTAGCAAAGGACCCCTGTCCTGCAACATTCACAAACACGGCAGCAGTGCTCTCGAGCAGGTAATTCAGAAATCTTTACCTTCATTGGCTGAGCCAAGAATCCTGTAGGCTGAGTTAAATCATTGGTAGGCAAGAAGCCAGGGACATTGCGTGCAAACTCTTCATAAACAGCCAGCTGTTTTGGGTCCACACCTCCAACCTTTGCAATGAAAATAACAGGCATTGCCTCGTTAAGCCCCACGGCAGGAAGACATGAGGGAACTTTGTGTTACAGGTAGCTGCCTGGTCACATTCTTAAATGGAGAGGCCTAGGCATGATGAGGGAATATTCAGCTGCTCTGCAATGTGGTCCAGCCACACCACCTAACAGGAGGATTTTATTCTAAAACTGCAACTTGCGGTCCCAGAAACAGGAATAACTGAACACTGGCTGCTAAGACACACGAGAAATGCTCTGCTGAGAGCGCAGAGTATGCCCTTAAAGGGAAGAAAATATGAAGGAGACAAGGCAACAGCCTGGTCACCTTTCAGTGAAAGAAGAGTGCAGAACAAGAGGGAGGCCACTTAATACCCTCAAGGGACTGAGGAAAAAGTTACGCTCATTTTGGAACACCGTTGACATGTTTCCATTACGAATGAAGCTAACAGCAGCTGCACAGCTAGACAAGACCAACTACAGAGAGGACTGCTTAGCTGAAACTGTGCCATCTCCCTTCCATCTTCAGGAGGGGCAGAAGAGCAGCACCAGCATGTTCGTATGCTCACCTTTAACCTGATCTGTTCTGGCATCCGCTCAGCCTGGTATGTTAACACAACAGGATCGCAGTACCGACGCCCCTCTTGTCTAGCATGTTTCCTGAGCTCAAATTCCTGTGTGGGAAAAACCAACAAACCATTTAACTTCTGAATGGTTACCAGTGAGTATAATGGTTTTCAGAGACAGCAACCCCACACTTACAGTTGCGAGCCTCTTGTCCATCTCAGGGCCTGCCTTTTCCACTGCTGTCTTCTGAATAAAGCAGCAGGCTAGCTCACAGTTGTCCTGTGCTAACTGGGCAGCTGCCTGCTCCATCATGTCCCTCTGTTGTGGGGAGGCTGCCTATTGAAAATCACAACAGTCAGTGAAGGAGGTAAAATCTTGCCCGTAGCCTTAAAATCTGCATCACTGCCTACAGAGAACATCAGCAATAAAAAGGAATGCACTCTCTTTGCATGGAATACACAACAATACATTCAGTTTTGCATAGCTCTGTATAAAACATGTAGGCAAGATGACAGCAAAGGCTTTCAACAAGGAACAGAACAGCAGTTTTATGCTTTTCCTGCTCTTCAGCCCAGCAATCCAGTTACCTCAGGTTGTGATTATGAAGGACCGGCAGTGCTGCAGGTGAATTATACCATGGATTGTCCATCCCATGCCAGTGGATGAAATTCTTACTAAGATTTTTTTGCTCCTTTCAGACCACTAAGTCTTGTTCTCCTCAGCCAGTTAACCAGGTACAGAGCAACCCCATCACTCCTACTAGATAAGAAACAGCAACTTGCTCTTGAACAAGAGGCAGACAGCTCTTTAACTTTTTAACCCCAGAAAGGACAGCAATGCTATGATCTTTCCAGTATCCTTAACATTCCTGTGTCTGTTGCTGACACTGACAGTAAGGCACAGCAAGTTTTCTGGGTAGCAACTGCTGTTCTGGCCAAACAACTTAGTCCTTCCCACTGCAGCTGTTTTACCTCAAAATCTCCCCAAAGAAAAGCACTCCAAGGCTTCTGTGCTGTGTTCCAACTACAGAGACTACTGGGACGCAATCAAACATTAGTCAGGACACTTATACGCAACACAGTGAGAGACATCTGAGAGGCTTAAGAGCGTTTGCCATGAGCTGTCACCTCAGCACGGACTTGTTGTTGCAGTTCCACAAACCACAAGACTTCTGTCAATCAAATTCACGTCCACGCTAGTTAAGCTATGTCACTCATCAATCAGTGGAGAATTGGTTTGCTAATTGTGGATATCTACAGTCCCATCAGCTGGAAATCAGCTTGAGATGATGCAACTCTTACCCTCAGTGCAGTGGCAAAACTGTTTTTCAGATTTGTAGCTATGCTCATCAGCAAAGGTTCCCTGCAGGTAATCATGGCCATGCCAGCAGTCAGGTTCCGCATCATGTGGTGCGCAGCCACACGCATCCGTGACTCCTCCGAATCCAGAGCAAAGTCCTTCCTGACGATCTGCTCACAAGTAGTCATGGCAATCTTAATGGAGCGATCCACCACTGGATGGACGAGCTCTTGCACTGCTCGCTCTATTGCCTGCCGCACGCACTGCTTCAGCTGTGGGTGGGCTTGAAACAGTGGAATCTGCAGGAGGATTAGGAAAGTTGAGAGAATGAAGTGAACTAGAAACCCATCCAGACATTTTCTGAGTAACTCAAGTTGCAGCCTGCTATTGCAATACTGGTTTGATAGATTTGAAAGAGGGACATCCGACTAGTTTTCATTTTAAGCTGCAGCTGAGCACGATGCAAAGACTAACTGAAGAGCTGAATTCCTCTTAAGGAGCACAAAAGCTGCTTTTAAGCTCAAGTCTCAATAGCAACTATCCCAACTGACACTTATTACCAGAAATAAACTGGATACGAATGTAAATGTCATAGTAAACGATCACCTGACTGTGTGAAAGTGTTAACTCGTGTCACTAATAACCACTCCGCAAGTTCTCCCATTACTTCTTTACATTACAACACTCACTCCTCCCCATTACTTTTGAGTAGTTACTCCAACTTACAAGATGCTGCTCACAGCAGCCAAGATCTAGGGGCAACACTAATGGTTTGATTTCTTTTAGCAAACCCGATCAGCTCTAGAACTTACTGTTGGATTTAAGGTGATATGTGGAGCCAACCCTCCTAAAGAGTAGACATTGATGTCGTGATAACTGTACTGGGGCTGTGGAGGAACTGTGGCTGTACAAGTTGTGCTGGTAGCTGGAGTTGTAGAAGCAGCTGTAGAACACAAGAACAGTTACTGAAAAGCAAATGCTTATTGTGGAAGGATATAATTCTCAGTTAATCCACAAAGTGACCAAGAACATAAGTTTTGCAGCCTCTTAAACCCCTCAAGCAATTTTTGTTTTCTCCCATACCCAATGAGCTTCAGCATGTTTCAACAGAGGATGTTTGTCATGACAGTTTAGCCCCTGATATCTTGGTAACAGACCCACCCTAGTTCTCTCCCTACTGAGTAGCTACACACAGCATATGTACAATTAGTCCTCTACTCCCATTCTTCAGTGGCATCCATTTCCTCCCCATCTCCAAGCTCTGCATACTCACTTCTACCACGAATCTACAGGAGGGCTCCTGTGCATTCAGCAATCCCACAACAGTGTGTAGCTTCACATTTTACTTCGTGCTAGTGTATGTGCTTTATCTCAAGTGTGGTTCTGGATTCTAAATGCACTTACTAGTTGTTGTGATGGGTGGTAGCTCTTCTGGCTGCTTCACATCCTTCTTTGGAGCAGATAGCTGCTCATCAAGATTTTTCAGACGATCTTTATCTTTCAGGAGACTTCCAGGTTTCAGCTCATTGATGTCTAGTGCAAGATTCTTGCAGAGCACCTCGATCTCAAACTTCAGATTCAACTACACAACAATTCTAGTTTAGGTTATGTCACAAAGAAAATACTCAACACATTTATTTGGCCATATATGACTCCCAAGCTTCCCATTCATGACTCACAAGCTTCCCACTCTAACCCCATGCTTTCTAGAGACTTCAACAGTGACTGAGGATTAGATCAATATCTTGCATGCTGACTTCTCAGAACTTTCACCCAAGTTCTACCAAATTCAGCAATGCCAAATTGTCCCCAGGCTAAAAAAAACGAGAAATTTGCTTCTACATCTCACCCTTCTTGACTCACACTCAGTAGGTATATTAAAAAAAAAAAGTAGGTATATAAAAAAAGGAACACAAGCTTACTTTTAGATCATGTTCTTGATGTAGCTCAGCTAAAACATTCATAATGGCCATTGTCCATGGGTTTGGAGGCCTGAAGACCTACAGGAGAAAAAGGAGATTCATTTGGGTAATTTAGGACCGGAACATTTTGAAATACAAACATGTGTGCATACAGCCATGGAAAGTGTCCAGCTGAAGTTAGGATTGACTTCACTATTCTGTTTGACTGGAACTAGATTGTAAAGCTAGTTGAATATTAAACTGGAAACACAATGACTTGGTTCTCCTGAGGCATCAGTTCTATGTCAAGCAGACCTCACAAAAGCTGATCAGGGCCAAAAGGAGGAGGGGGAATGAAACTCAAATAAGAAACAGATCCTAGAACTTTCCCAATAGCATCTTACGGCTGCATTAAGGGGTACCTCAGTGCAGTTCATCCAAGTCTTCCTTATTAGACTGAGAAAATGCATGGGCCACATACCTTTCCTCACAAGGTAACTCCTTTAAGCCATTACAGCCCTTTCTCTCTAGAAAAATCAATCAGTTTTCACCTTGTGAAAACAGTTAAGTTCTTTCTGCAATACTTATTTTACCACTTGTACAGCAAGTCTGTCAGTACAGAGTCACTTACCACACTCCTGACGCTGGATTCTAAGACTTTGGCAACGAAGGGCACCACATAAAGCAATTCCTGCTGTCCCTTAACATACGCTTCCAGTAGCAGCGATTTCACATCCAAATCCTGAAAAATGCCATCAACAATTGAAAAGAGAAAGAGGGTGGAGAAAACAGCAAGCACAGGGCAAAAATTCCACTTACACGCCGTTTCCTTACAGGACATATTGGCAAGCCTGAGTAACGGCAGTTCTTTAATCTCACAGACTGCCAAGCAGCAGTTCCTTTTTGAACAAAGATTTACATAACCCTTGTAAGAATGTAATGAATTTATTTATTTTTCTCAGGAACTTAACTAACTTGTCTGCTATTAAAAACATTTAGAAGTCTTACATGACCAACTCTGGAATAATAATTTGCACTTAGCAAAGAAAAAAGAGGCACCAGGAAGGTGATAATCTTTCACAAACAGCCTAAACTCTGGTTGGACAGTCAGATGTGGAGTTAAATCCAGGTGGTGACCAGCCCAAGTGGTGTTCCAGGGCTCGGTATCGGGGCTACTTCTATTTACTATCTTTAATGATGATTTAAAAGGTGGAGTCAAGTGTATTCTTGGTAAGTTTTCAGATGACACCAAGTTGGGTGGGTGTGCTGATTTGCTTGTGGGTAGAAAGTCTCCTCAGAGAGACCTAGACAGACTGGAGCAATGGTCTGAGGCCAACTATAGGAGCTTCAACAAGGCCAAGTGCCAGGTCCTGCATTTAGGTCACAACCACCCAGCCCAACGTTACAGCTTTGGAGATGAGTGCCTGAAAAATTGCTTGGTAGAAACAGCCCTGGGGGTACTGATTGACCATGGGCTAAATAAAAGCCAGCAGTGTGCTCAGGAGTCCAAAAAGGCAAACAGCATCCTGGCTTGGATCAGAAATAGTGCCCAGGAGAAGCAAGGACTTGTGCCCCTGTACAGGGGACTTGGGCGGGCACATCTGGAGTACTGGGGTCGGATTTGGGCACCTCAACACAAGAAGGATGTGGAGGGGCTGGAGTGGGTCCAGAGAAGGGCAACGAGACTGGCGAAGGGTGTAGAAAACAAACCTGGTGAGGATCAGCTGAAGGAGCTGGGGGCTGGTCAGGCTGAAGAAAAGGAGGTTGAGGGGAGATCTTATTGCTGTCTACAGCTACCTAAAAGGAGGGTGCAGAGATGTGGGGGTTGGTCTCTTCTCACAAGTGAGAAATGAGCAGAAATGGCCTCAAGTTGCACCAGGGGAGGTTTTGACTGGACATGCGGTAAAACTCCTTCCTGGAAAGAGTCATCATGCCTTGAAACAGGTTGCCCAGGGAAAGTGTTCAATTATCATCCCTGGATGTGTTTCCAAGTTTTGGAGATCTGAAGCTTAGGGACAAGGTTTAGCGGTGGCCTTGGGGCAGCTGGGTTAGTGGCTGGACTCAATGAGCTTGAACGTCTTTTCCAACCTAAGCAATTCTGTAATTTTCAGCTACTGCACAACAGAGTGCTAATTCATGCCAAACACATCTGTCAAGAAAATCTCACCGTGTGCAAGATGGGCTTATTTTTAGCCAGTGTAATCATTCCCAGCCAGTGACCAAGGTTCTTTAACAAGGAACGGTCTGAGAAGTTGGCTGCAGCTTTATCTGATGTCAGCAGCACCTATAAAAAATAAACAGATCAAGCAAAAACTGGAAGATAATCAGACTCAAACCCCGAACAAGCAGCTGATCTGACTTAGGACACACTAAGTTTTAGAACACTAAGTCCTGAGCTTCAGCCACATTAAAGATATTCAAAAGCAGCCTTTGCTTCAAGGCAGCACCCTATAAATAAGCCCTCTACCCATTTCAATATTCCATTCTCTCAAGAGGATCAGAAAGAGGATTACCCTTTTCCAGACCTTATTATTTACTCTGTCCAGACTGAAACAACTACTCAGTAAAGTCTAACTGCTGAAGGCAGCACCTCCTCTTAACACATCATAGGCCTGAAGGCTACAGTTTGCACTTCCTGGGAAACCACTTAACTCTCATTTCAAGACTCAAATCATGTCACAAGTATTCTGTGGCTAGTTCTGTTCCTTAGCTTCAGAGAAGCATCAGCTGAATGAAGCATAGCTGACCTGCTCTGAGGAGCTAGGACATCCTTTTGCACTACAGCGTAACCCATGGCAGTCAGGAAATTCCACCAATGGGTTTAAAAATAGTGCTTGCTAGATTGATTTGTTGCATCCACTCGTCTCTCCCAGGCTACTGCTTCTCCCTCCCTCTCCCCTTCACATTATGTCCTTCTATCCCATTCACATGATTATAAGTTTTACTTAGTAAACTTCATGTTCTAAACCTTCTCCATCCCCTTTATTCTTTGACCAAAAGAGCAGAGCACACTTTTCTTATCTTTATCCTTTTCCTTCACAAAAGACCTAGGCCATGAGCAATTTTCCCCATGGTAGTAATTTGCAAGCCTCATAAAAAATTAGAGACCACCTACAAATATATTAATTCTACCACCAATTTTTCATCTCATTTGGTTAGAATTAAGGCTTTGGTACATCTCTGACTGAAAACTGAAGAATCCTGGTGTTCACAGAGGTAACCTACTAGTTCCATGTAAAGCAGCAAGTAGATTTTAGAATGATGTTCCTGGTTTGAAGATCAGCAACACAGTAAGCAAACAACACACTCCTAAGTCCTTAAACCTACCTAAGCATTAGAAAACTTGTGCTACTCACCTTGATATTTCTGTAGGTTTCATTCAGAACCATTTTATTAAACTCTGGATTCTTCAGCGTGTCAAGGAAGTTTGAATATAAGCTGTGAAAATTTGGCTCAATACTGACTCTCTTCATCACAAGGTACTGTGAGACCCAAGGCATAAACTCTTCTTTCACTGTTTCTTTGAGTTCTTCAACCTGTCTCCAGATCAGAAGAAAAAGCACAGCACAGAAAACAGAAGATGACCAAAACCTTCTGGGCACAGCACAGCCATAGTCTTTAAATGCACACACATATCACCCACCACCTTAGAAATATATTCAAAACTTCATTTTATTCGTGCTCTTCCATACTTGCCTTCTGTGTCATATTTGACTGAGACAGATTATTGAAGATGAAAGCAATTTTCTCCTGGACATTCTCTGGAGGTTCCACAATTCTCTCAGTTTGATCTGTTGCCACTAACAGTGTATCAATGTTGGTTGTATTAATGGAAGGCTGGAGGGAGAACAAGAAGTTAAGAATAGACAACTGACATAAAAAGAAACTTCTGTTCTGTCAAGCAGAAGAATTGAGCTTTGTCAGGTGAGATCTACTGGCTCAGATTAATTTTCAGCAGTGCTCCAACAGAGCCAAGTGATATTTTTACTCTAGAAACAACAATGGATTCTCCACAGAATGCTGCTCTACAAAGAAACCTCTGGCTTCACACTGACAAACAGTTGAGGGCCACTGCAACGGTGCCCATTAGGCATACAACCTGCACACATGGTCAGCCTGAAGAAAACCACAGTACAACAGTGAGTAGTGCTTCATACACTCAAGAGGCTCCAGAAGCACTCTGGTGCTGCTTTGAGAAGGAGAAATCCCAGAGGTTTATTTCTAAGAAAACATCCAACTGGAAGTCAGAAGGTACCCCATGACCCTATGGCTCAAGCGTTTAGCACGTGGTACAGCAATTAAGGGGAAAAGAAAGCTTTAAATGTCCAGCATGAATCAAGTCTACAACTAGCAAAACTAAACAGTTTAAAATAACAACTACATACATGACAGAACCAGGAGCAAAAGCCACTGCTACATTATGAACCTTCCCCATAACATTGCTGACAGCTTTCAACTATCCTAGGCTTTCAACTCGTTTAATTTGAGGAGCTTCTTAAGAGACAAATTTGTCTATCTGCCAACACTGCAACAGCTCTGAGGAGCAGTCAACGGATTTGTGCAAGTGACTACAGGAAAATCTAATGCAGTTCTATCTGCTGGGCCAAAAGTGATTTAGTGTGCACTACGTGTTTGCAAGACCTAAGCAGATCAGCCACTGCCAACTATTTCAAGAGTCCTACTGCAAGTCATGAACAGAAACAACAGTTAGTAACCGTCTTGGTAAGTAAAGGCTCAAGCATGTTTCTAAGCAACACCGTAATAATCCTACAGCTTCATGATCAAGAATGTCTTTTCTAAGAAAACGCTGGTCATTTGAAACAAGTGGTATAGAAATCAAATTGGATTTTGTCTCCACATACTCAACACAGATCAACTTAACTCCACTGCTGCTCTAGTAAAGGACTAGAGTGACCAATTACTTACCGGCACATCTTTCTTGAAACTGACTCCAGTTGGTCGGGTGATTGTAATGGTTTTTGCAACAGTGGTGGTAGTTGAGGTGGTTACTATAGTGCTGACTTGGCCAGCAAGAGGAGCTTTTGCTGGAACTTGGGCCTGGGCCTGAGCCTGGGCAAGTGCAATACTTCCAGGGGTGGTGATTGAACCCTGCATCTTCACAGGAGGATCTCTGGATTGCTGTCCATACTCTATGTACTGAAAGAGAGCAGAAAACCCCACATGTTGCAGCAGAACTACAGGTTGAGTCTTAGCATGGGGCATTATAAAGGTTTGCAGGGTAGAGCCTCTTGCCACCACTTACTCTATTAACAGAGAAAAGCCTCAAGCTCTACCTCTGACCTCAACAGGGTGACATCAAGTGTCAAGGGATGTGATGTAGCTAAAAATTTACAGGGCACTACCCAGACGCTCCCACCCCCACGGGCCTGGGAAAACAAAGATGGGAAACAAGGTAAAATACATGTGTACTGAGAACCTTGCGACACAACGGGCAGACTCTTACAGCTACACTCAAACTCTGAAGCCTGCAGTTCACAGGCAATATTCAAACCCACAGTTCTGAAGTGTCCAACTAAGTTTTTACATTCTCTAAAATAGCTCCATGGTAGAAAAGTTTCTTCTCCTCAAGATAGGTAACGTCAGACAACACACATTTTAAGGGATAAGGTCTGAAACCTGACAGTGAAACACACTGCTACAAGACTGTACAGCTTTGGGCAGGTGGCCTCTACCTGCATGTTAGAGCTGAACATTTCTCCTTACTTTGATTATGCTCCCAAGCTCTGTCACTGGGATTAGCCTTTCTTACTTTTCACTTGCAAAAGCATCTTTGAGGCAGACACCGAATTTTAGTCCTTGGACTACAGAGGATTCCTATTATTCTGGTGTATCTGCCTTCAGGAATGGACTTTAACTGCCCTTTGTCTGGATTACTTCAGCAAGTCTGACCATGGAACTGTATAAACTCAGTCAAATGATCTTTATTTTGGAAGAAAACTCCAAATCCTTAAGGGAGGGGAATGTGCATCCACTGACAACCTACAAAGCCTTGGGACATGGCCCATGTGCACTGCCCGATGATGCAGTTTTATTTCAAAATCATAAAATCATTTTATGTTAGAGGGGATCTCTAGAGATCATCTAGTCCAACCTTGTTCCAAAGCAGGGGACACCACAACCTCTCTGGGTAGCCTGTTCCAATGCTCCAGCACTCTCACAGTAAAAAAGTTTCTCCTTGTGTTGTCGTGGAGCTTCCTAAATTCTAGTTTATTCCCATTATTCCTTGTCCTATTACTGGGACCACTGAAAAGAGACTAGCCCCGTCCTCTCGATACCCACTCTTCAGGTATCTATAGACATTAACAAGATCCCCTCTCACCTTTCTCTTCTCCACGTCGATCAGTCTCAGTTCTCTCTGTCGTTTTTCACAGGAGAGATAAACAACCCAAACAGACTGACAGAAGAGGTACTGGATAACCACCACCAACTATCAGCCCATCCTATGGCATCCCCTTTGATAAAAGGAGTTTGAGTCTCTGAATGCATGTAAACAACCTTTAATTGTGACAGCTCAACCTGAAGAGAGGCATTTGCTTAAAGAACTTAAAAATCGGTGTGCTAATACCAACACACTCACCTCCTGTAAATGATGTGGGAACTGTATAAAGTGACTAATAGAAGCCAAGTGCTGACAATACTGGGGATAGTCCTTCAATCTGTCAGACAAAACACGTGTTAGTCAGAAACCCTAGATCAAACATAGAAATATAAATAACAATGCCAGCACAGAAAGATTCTCTGGTGCTTTCAGCAGCTGTGCTGCAAACAAAGCACCTTCTACAAAGTGCTTCTTGTTGTAAACCCCACTGGAGATTAATTCATTGAACAGCAAAACACAAGGTTTATTCACAGTGACTCATCTTGTCCCACATCTCGGTACTTCTGACTGAGCATACACTACTGCATTTCTAGCTGGTGCTTGTAAGACAGTTACTGGGTAATTTGGGGTAGGTCTTGCCTAAAATGGTTCCTAAGAAGTAAGGTGGTGGCTAAATCACCCTTAAGTGTTTTTATTCATGTTATTTACTCCACAACAAAATATCCAACCATGAATGCTGCAGCTTTTATTACTGACGGGCAGGTGGCTTACAAGACCACACATTTCTATTCATTGGAAGACCTCCAGGAAGCTTTCTAATACTTTTCAGTTCAACCATCTTCCACGCTGGAGATCTTTCCCCCCAACTACTATTGGCAGCCTGCCACGAGATTCACCTCTATCTGCATCCCATTAAAAGTTTGGAGAAACCTTCTTATCCCCCAGGTACCATTTTTTTAAAATACTTGAGTAAAAGCAAAGTTCTAGAGCTTAGCTCCCAGCCAGCCTTTCAGCCATGATGAACACATGTAGCACTCCATCAGAAAGCAACAGTGAAAAGCAATTACATTCACTCCATTTCTAACACACTGACAACTTCATCTAACTCGGCACACAACCAAATTATTTTTGGAAATCAAAGTTCACTAAATATTTTCAGCATTTCAGTTTGTCACAGGTACCACAGAGAACATTTTGATTTAAAAACAAAAAGCTGCCCCTTCATTAGAGCATTGGCACATTTTTTCTCAGCTTGGCACATCTTCACACGTCACAATTTCAGCATTTACGTTACACTTCTAGCACATTTAAGCAGACTTGTGCTGCTCAATTAGAGCAGATTCAAGGTTAACAAGACATCACATGGACTGCTATGAACATGACCAAACCCCACACTTACCTATTTTTAAATCTATCTAGTGCAGCGATACCAAAATAGTACATTTTGGATGCAAAAGGCTTTCGTAAGGCTTCAAGAACATAGCGCAGGGCCAAGCCCAATGCCATATAAGTAACCAGTCCCTTCTCTATGATCCCACCGAAGAGGCAGGCTGTTATGTGTAGCTCTTTATCGGGGTACTGGGGAAAGAATCGGTATTCCTCAAACAAGTTCCTCAGCATACAATTAAACACTTCTCGTTCTCGTTTAATGTTGGAGTCCTTAAACCTCTGCAGCATTTCCAAGACCTGCAAAGAAAATGGAAATTGTTACCAAAAGATTCAGCCCTTCCATTTCTTCAGGTTTCAGATTGTATCTGCCAAGACAAACTGGGCTACCACAAACTCCTAACAGCTTCAGGAAACCTTCGGTTTAGAGAGCTGACAAAACAAGGAGCTTCCCATTCCATCTTTAGTTTTCTCCCCTTTCTTCCACACAACAGTCTTCACAGAAACTTTTGCGACCACCTACATTGCTTCAAAATGAGGAAAATGGACATGAATGTTCAGTGTCTTCCATAATTCATAACCACACAAATATATTAAAGTGACTCTGAAGTAGTTCAAAGAGCAAGTGCATCAGGTTGATAATTGCTCTTATGGAGACTAACCAAAGTAATTATTGAAGCTCAGAAAGTAGAGCTTATGACACCTTTACGTATTTGGAAGCTGCCATCTTCTTCAGATGCTTTTAAGCCAAACCTATCAGATCAGTGTAATTTATACAGCGGTTCAAGGAATAGTTTAGCACTTGTGTGAACACACAAGCTTCTACTCTGCATTGAGCTCACCTCATCTACAGACATGGTTGGATGTGGTGGGTGGTTGTAAATCCTCTGGAAGTAGCTGTTTGCTTCATCGTCTATTTCTTTGCTAAAGTGCTGATTTGCCTCTGGCCACACCTGAGATAAGTCAGCTGTGAAAAAACGGAACAGGCATCATGTTCAGAACGACGTCAGTTCTTCCACCAATCTGTACAGAATCTGCCAGCTCTCCTGAACAGCAGGATGTTTAACAGTTCCTGCCTTTTGAAACGGTTACTTAAAAATCTGTTTTAAATACATTTATGCAAAAGAACAAAATCCTAAGACAGAATTAACCTCACAGTTAACTAGAGCCCACTGAATCCAGAGCTAATCTCAGACCAAAGCATGCTATACAACATTGACATGCAGACACACTTTCACACAACTTTCAGGCCAGCAGGGAGTTTCAAGCAAGCTTATACTGACTGTTCAAGCCCCAAAAATAGAAACTAATGGTCTCTACAGCTGCCTCTGTTATTATGTCTGTAGAGATCAGTAAACTCTGCTGTTATGGAGGAGCTATCAGAGAGGACTGATGTAGTAACAGTAACGTGGAAGGTTTAGCAGATGGGTCTGCTTCCTAAAGGCAACACTTGATTGCTTAAACATTTCCCTGTGAGCGTATTTCAGAAGCATAAATGAGTTAAGGATAATGGCTTGCTACTAGGAACCACATTATTCCTTCCAGAAACCACCTTCCCACAACTTGTTAGTCTTATTCATATCCAGTGTTGAAGAATAATTCACTGCCTCACCTGCCTACTTTGCTGCTGCAATGGGATTGTTAGGGCCTGGTAACATTGGTTAGCCTCCTAACAAACCTCACCCTCTGAGCAGATGCTTACAAGGCTCTGCAAGGAGCTGGATGGCACTTCTGTTCAAAACGCAGCAGGACAACATGAGGACAAACACACTGCTCATGCAAAGCCATGATGCTAACAGCTTCTTTCAAGTCTCCCAGCACACTCAACCAGCTTTTAGCATACATGCACAGCTGGTATGCTAAAAGGTTTGAGACACTTTCCTAATATTTACCACCTGCAGATCCCTGACAGAAACACAGACAAACTGCAGAGCACAGTCACACTTCACAGCCACAGACAACACTACCACTTACAAGGTTTCATCTTACTCTGCTGGAATGTAGGCTGGTTCAGTCCAGAAGTGCTCAGCTTCCTTTGCACAAAAGGGTCGTTGTTCACCGCAGGAAGGCCCAGGGCTCCAGTTCCTATGCCAGTCAGGCTACCCGTAGTAAGACCACCTACTGAAAAGCAAACCTGTAGTAAGGCCACTTAGAAGCAAGCATATGATCATCACAATACATTACCTATCACTCCCAGCAATTGGTATTTCCGAGAACTAGGAGCTAAACAGCTTAATCACTGTCCAAGATCAAGATATTTTATCTTAAGCAAATCCTAATCTCTGCCACAATCTAAAATAATGCTACTTAAAAATAAATTATTTTTTAAAAAAAATATCCCAAAATCCAGAGTGGTTTGGTTTGGAAGGGACCTGCAAAGTCCATCTAGTCCAGCCCCCTGCAGTGAGCAAGGACATGTGCAACCAGAGCAGGTTGCTCAGAGCCCATGGGTCTAATGTGACCTGGGATAGGGCTTCTTTCACCAATCTGGATAGCCCAGGCCAGAGTCTCGCCATTCTCAGCATCAACAATTTCTTCCTTCTCCCTAGTCTGAGTCTCCCTCTTGTAGTTGAACCATCACTCCTTGTCCTGTCACAGCAGCCCCTGCTGGAAAAATCCATCCCCAGCTTTGGTCTCCCCAGAGCTTCTCTTCCACAGCTAAACACTCCCAAACTCTCCTTGGCTGGCCTCATAGCAGAGGGTTCCACCCTCAGGGTAGCATTTCTGGGGCCTCCTTTGGCCTCACTCCAACAGTTCCCTGTTTCTGCTGGGCTGAGGAGACCAGATCTGGACCCAGTGCTGCAAGGGGGTGTCACCAAAGCAGAGGGGCACAATCCTCATCCTCAACCTGCTGCCTACACTGTTGGGGACACTGTCCAGGTCACAGGGAGCTTCTGGGCTGACAGTACGTGTTACCCACTCACGTCCAGCTTTTCAACCAATAGCGCTCCAAATTTTTCTCCAGGGGCTGCTCCCCATCACACTATCCTAACTCTGTGCTAGGGGTTGGATGGGCCCAGGGGCAAGACCTTGCACTTGGCATTGTTGAACATCATGACATTCACATGAACACACTTCACCTTGTCCAGGTGTCTATGGATAGGTTCTGCCCCGAGGCACTGAATCTATGAAAATCCTCAAACATTTCACCTGCTGCAGTTGCAACAGTCTGAAGTACAGTTTCAGCAGTGACTTAGGAGTGAGGACTATCTAATTCCACCCCATATAAAGTGTTTTCCCAGTTTTTCCAACCAGGGCAGCTGCAGCTCCTACGCTATGGTATTTCAAAAACACCAACCACCCCCACCTAGACAACTGTACCTGGGAGCTGTGAAGAGAGTCCTCCAATACCACTGAAACCTGTAGTCTGGTTTTGGGTGGACAGAGGAGGAAATGCTTTTGCTGGTGACTGAGGAGTACTGAATGCAGAGCCCAGATTTGGAGGGAAGCCTTGCATGCTCTGGGTATGAGGAGCAGCCGATCCACCTAAGCTAAGCGATGCCATTCCTGCAAGTGAGTCAATCTGAATGAAGAAAGGAAGACGATACATGGACATCCATAAACTGCAATCAAGCTAACTGTTAGCACATTTTGTATAAAGACATTATATATCAAAAACAGCCTTTCTGCCTGGTTCCTTTAAACTCTGAAGTCATCCAGTTCACCCCGAAGGATTAGCGTAGTCCATAAAACGTGATTCTGCTTTTACTGCCACAACGCTGAAAGATCTTACTCTACCACAGGTTTCACAGGAAGGCTGATGGCTCCACAAGTCTCTTGTTCAGTGTAACACAACAGTAGATGCTCACAGAAAGCAGTGAATGAGAAAAACTTTAAAATCTGTGCTTAAATGTAACTGCTAGAAGCAAAACCTGTCTGTACGTGTTGTCCCCAGAGTCAGAAGGGACAATGAGTGGCTCGGAGTAAATGTACCTTGCTTTTAAAAGAGCAGTTCAGTTGCAAGCTGAAGAGCCCCAGTTATAACAAGTTCTTATGTTCTAGCACTGCTGCTTGGCCTGTGAAGCTACAAACAAGACTCACCAGGTTCAAAGGCAGTGCTTAACTCTCAAAAGTCTTTACTAAAATTCAGCACTTTTAAAGAAACCTTCAGTTCTTTTAAATAAATCAATATTCGATCTGTCCTTGGTGCTTCCATCCTGCTTGACTTTGCTTCTTCCAGGCATTTGTGAAGTGAAGCAGAGTGCTGAACAACCCTCGAGCTTTACTGCCTAGTTAGAAGCAAGTTATGTAGGCGTGCAACCAGAAAACTACAAGAGGCAGATGATGTTTTACTTAATCCTGCTGAAAGAGCTTAAAGAGTGCAGCAGAACTATTGCTAAATTGTCACCTAAAAAGTGTAGCACATTGACTACCTGCACAGGAGAGATGGCATCCAAGCTGCTGGCACTAGGTGGGCGTCCCTTGGGCATGACCCCAGGCGGTGGCTGTCTGGCCTTGTTCATTACATTACTGCAGTTGGCTACCATGGTCAGGATTGTTTCCGACAGCTCCTGAGAAACACTCCTGCAATAGAGAGGCAGAAATAGAGAGCCCTGAAATATTCAGCAAGCTTAAGACCCCCGACTTCATTGGTCTTCCTACATCTCTCAAATAGAAGATCCAAACCAGCCCAGCAGAATCTACATTTTGTCATTTGCACAACTTGCATACAGCACATCCCAACAGAAACACCACAGAAGACTATAAACTGTAGTTCTGAAAACTAAACACCCATTAAACATCCCTTTGTTTTTAATAATTCAAATACTGCTTTATAGATATCCCAGAGGAAGCAAGGACTTACAGAAAACTGGAGCATAGATTATCTCTCTACAACCGTCTGCCTGCTGTTGTCCACATATGGGCTATGCACAACTTGGTCTCAAGAATTAAAACACCAAATAACTGACGTGATGTTCCCTTTTCAGTGTCTTATTCAAGGCTCCTCCCTGTCCTGAGATAGTGTTTACTATTATTCCCATTCTCAGTCTTGTTATGCACAACATGTCTCCAAAGGAGGAGATACCACATGACTAAAGCTCTTGGACTAAAGGCTGGGAGGGAAGTATCACCACTCACAGAATCACAGAATGTTACAGGTTGGAAGGGACCTCGAAAGACCATCTAAGTCCAACCCCTGAGCTGGAGCAGGGTAAGCCTACAGTACCGTCTCAAGATGTCCTACATGGGGCTCAAACCCATGACCCCAGGAATTCAGAGTCCCATGCTCTACCAACTGAGCCAACCAGGTGCCCTCGCTTCACTGAAATTCATCTTTCAATAAACTGGATGATGTGCTTCATGCACCAGCATCGAATGACAACAGACACAGGAAAATTGAATAGTCATTCAAGGAAATTATAATGAAGAGCCAATGGAAAACCTAGGCATGAAGCCACTGCATGATGGAAAATAGTTGGTACCTCTCTATACCAGGTCTGAGTTCCCAAACGGGAAGGATAAAGGCAGCTCTGCTGTTGCCATCACTAACCACAAACATAACATTTTCCTTCTGAAAAGGCAGCCAGTTGTTTACAGCTTTACTCAATTTGTAGTTCTACCTTTTCAGTGAAGATGGCTAAGGCAGCAGATTCTTCCCTGTACTGCTGCAACCTTTGTTAACTTTGTGTGGAGATTTCCCCTTTTAATTTCGTTTTCATGGGCTTTTGCTGCACAGCTTGGGAGATGAGGGACAACAGAAAGAACTACCATCTTGATGACTAAGGCAGAAAATTTAAGAGCCCTCAGCATTTGGTATTACCCCATTATGGGTTACACAGGGTTATGGACTTCTAGCTGTGCTCCCAAGCTGGTGACCCATGGGTGAAGCAGGTGAAAGCTCATCAGAGGCAGCCCAGGGAAATCAGGGAGGTAGCAGGGTCAGCAGGACTCCATAGAGGGCAACAAACTTTCCATCAACCATTCCACAAACTGACTGAGGACCGAAGAGCTGAGGTCACACACAGTCACCTCCCTCACTCAGTCTTTTGCAAGAAGGCAAGATTTAATAACGAACATCTGCTTTAAGGTTTCCTATTTTCAAGTTGTATGTACAAATATATTCAGGCATCTAACTCAATCTGTGCTGTTCCAGGAAGAGACCGGGGGTAAATTGCAGGAAGGAGAAACCTCAGTAAGGAGAAGAGTCAGAGGCCACAATCAGCCAGCTCCAAAGGATCAAAATTATCCACTTAGGGCAAGCTCCAGCTTGCTAGGAACACAAGTTCACAGCTCTTGCTCCCTTTTTTGTTTTAACCATTTTTCCAAAGTAAGGAAAGGCACAGGTGGAATCATCATAGAATAGACTGAGTTGGAAGGGACCCTTGAAACCATCCAGTTCCAACCCCCTGCCATGGGCAAGGATACCTCTCACCAGACCAGGTTGCACATTCAACCTTGCCTTGAACAGTTCCAGGGAGAGCAAGCCTCTTCCCTTCTTGAGGCAGGGACCAAGAAGGAATGACTATTCCATGCTGATGATAACACTTCAGCTGTGCTGGACACAGCTGTGTGGAAAAGGCACTGCAGCACCTCTTGACTCACTGCTGCTCCTGCAGGGGGGTGGATTTGGCACTTGGTCAGCCTGAAGTACCTACAGCCAACCAGAGTTCATTTTCAAAACACCCACTAATAAAAGGAACATTTAGTTCCTTTTGAAGCCTACCAGCTACATGATGCCACAATCACAGTGCTCCCCAGCTATAAACAAGGGGCACAAAAAACAAAGTCTCAGAACAAGCAGAACCCCGGAGGCTAAGAAAAGCATCTCCCTGGACACAAAACAGGAGAAAAAATAACTACAGCCTAATTAAAGAGCAGCTTCCTAAATCTACAGATTTAGGAGATAACGGACTTCAGCTAGTGAAGTTGACCTTACCCTCACAGATATATTTAATATTTACTGCCACTTTAATCTCCGCATCTCTACAACTACTGCCTCCATTTGGGACTCAAACATAAGCTAATCAAAGCGACTGCCTCATGAAAAGAAATCCAAGCACTTCCTTTTTCAAGATGAAAGAGAATAACTAATGGAAAATGACTGCAAGTAGGTCACAATCTTGCATAAAATGGAATACAAGGAGCTATAAAAAGAAACCAAAAAGCAGCAGAGAGAATTGTGCCAGTAGAGAACTGGTGGCTCTTGAAATTAATTGAATAAATAAAACTCGGTAACATTAAGATTCAGAACACAGTGACATTAGATCCAAGTCAAGTTGACAGTTAACTATTAAAGCTCTGAAGTTTGGGTGCAGTAGCCTGCAAAATAACAAGCCTGAGTTTATTCGTAAACTACAGCTTTCAAAGACACACTTTCAAAGACAGCAGATGACATCTCAGTCTGAGAGGTGTGCTGGGCTATTATCCTTCTGACACAGTATTTCAACAGCATTTTTATGTTCAGTTGCACAGATTCCAGCAGAAATCAGGAGAATCTACCTCCTAAAATCTCATGGGTATTTCAAATACCCTTACAGTTCAAACAGCCATGGGAACAATTTTACGTTAATACTCATTTCCTAGTATCTGCATGACCAGCCATGAATCATCCTAGATACCTTTAAAGACAGTTCTTCCATCCATCAAGACAACACCTGCTAAGCCGAGGGACACAATATAAATCTTAGAACAGGCAACACACACAGATCGAATTTTACACCAAGACCAGCACCTCCTCCAGCTTTCAGTCTTTCCCTGGCTCATGCATTGCACTTTGCTATGCCTCGTTTTCTCTAAAACAACATCCAGTCACTTCTACTAAACGCAAACACACTGAAAAAAGATTTGTCCTGTTTCAGTTTCCATGAGTCTTTTTGTAAGTCTACATCTCCCTCAGGCAGATAAAACAACACAGCCCCACATTTCCTTCTGGGTTTTAGCTGAACAATCTGATCTGCAGAAGAACTTTGGCATTTTATGTCCCATGACTACTGTTTCCAACATAAACAACAGAAGTTACACATCTAGTCTAGTTAAACTACTCTCACTACTGTCCATTTTTTCTCCTACTCTCAAGGATTGTATCAGCCCTTTCTGCCAGGGCAGGAACCACACACAGAGCCATCTACTTACTACAATCACAAATCCCTTCATACAGTCACTGTTTGCCAAGGTTCTGCCCCATTCCAAGCTCCTTCAAGCTCTTGTGACCCAGCACACAACAGAAGGTTCAATGCAAAATCCAAAATACTACTGAATCTATCCCTTCGAGCTTAAACATTTGCATCAGCCCTGTTCTCCACATAAAATTCCCAACCAGTTGTGACCATGCTGTCAACATTTCATGCTCAGCATTTAAGGAATATCACCCTTACCCAGCACAAGCCTGCAGACATGCCAGCATAGTCGCCAAGGTCTCTGGAGGAAGCTGAGCACTTTTGGGCTGATCTTTCTCTGGAGCAAGGCCACCCAAGATAGATGGACATCTTCTCTTTAAGAAAGTCATACAGGCCTGGATGAAGGGCTCCTGAGGGGGAAAAAAAAAGGTATCTTAATCTTCCAGCCTGCACCCAAGGCACTAGTCAAACTTGGCAATCACACCATGGAAAGAATTGACTAAGCTATTATAGTTCATTGAAAACGTTCAACTATCAGATCACAGCTCCTTAGAAAATTGTTGAAGTGACTGTTAAGTTGGTCACTGACAAGAATGCAGAAAAAAAAAAAATCCTGCTTTACCCCGTGCTCTCGAATTTTATCTGTGAGCCATTTGTCAAGTTTGAGGTATTCTCGTCGAGAGGCAAGTGCAGCAAGGTCAATAACAAAGGCAAACGGAGTACCATTTAGCAGCATTGACAAGGCCTAAAAAAAACAAAACATCAGAAGACTGCTAGTGAAGACACAAGGACACCCCCTCCCTTTTCCTTCTAAACCCCAATACTTTTCACTAACAGAGTCGTGCTATGGCATGCTGTTAAACTTTCCTTCTCAATGTGATCAGTGTTATCAGCTTGGCTTACTTGCTGCTCGCTTGTGAGACAAACAAGCAAGAGCTCTCACTTGAAATCATCACCCTGCCTTCTCTGAAGTGACTCTCTGCTGACAGTTTTGAATTCCACTATATGAACATCCACCAGCATTTAGTTACTTTAGTGACCAAGAGCTACCAAATCGATACTACAGTAAAATCCATCCCAAGAGTCTAGCAGCAACCCACAGACTTCAAAGCTGCTCTATCTACTCTAAGAGTTGAGCTCTGCTACAACATGCTGACTTCAAGAATTAGAGACAATTATTTTGCAACTTTAGCAAACACAGGAGCCTCAAATAAGCCAAACTTCAGTCTCTCTTGTGATGATGTAAGCAATTGAGAAGTAGTAGTTCAGTTAGGAAACCCCCATTGCGTTAAGCTTAGCAGTGCCACTGTCACACAAAGGTCTAAAAGGTATTTTCTACATCCTCATTTCAATGTTCAGTCAAAGCTCTTCCTGCATTTGTGAGTTCATTTGTTCATTAGTCAGTTACTTTGTTAGGCTGCGTTTTACTTAAAAGAGGCGTTACAACAGCAATAACTGACCTCAGACATGCTTAAACCAGACATGCTTAGACTTACATGCTTAAACTTACATATCTCTGCCAATCTGAGCTTAGCCTTAGTTAAGAGATTATCAAAGTCTACCGGTGACACCAGACAGAAATAATGGCAGCATTTTGCAAAACTCACCTTCAAGTCCTGGGCCACATCAAGAATACGTGACAGCTTTGCCTGGTCATACTGCTCCCCTCTCATGTACCACTCGGCCATTGCGTGCATGATAAGCTGACGAATTGAAGGAGACTGACCCTAAGGAGAATTCAGTTAGGATTGTACTTGTGTGTCTCTAGGAAAAGGATCAGCCACGTACAAACACGTTCACTCTTTAGGTTCAGAACTTGCCTTCAATTGGGCTCTTTTTGTGCAGTAAGAAATTGTCCTGGATCTACAACTAATGGAAGCAAAATGACTACAAATGGTAAGGAAGCATTTTTAGTCCCCAGCCTTTTCCTACCATTGTAGGAGTCCAACTCCTCTCAGTTGCAGAGACACTGCTGGAATATGCAAATCATTTCCTAAATATTATGCCCGACGCAATGTTCACAAGTGAGAATTGCAACATCCCACCCTAACGTGGAAAACACTGTGTAAATATCTTCCTTCACACAGAAGCCTTTTTAAACCACAACACAACTAAGATGGGCTGTGCCAGGCAGCAAAAGGGCTTTGGCTTGAAGGTTCCCCAACTGAGGAAACCCGAGCTCTACGTGGAAGCTCTCCTTGGTCAGCACCCACAACTAAGTGTTTTGAAAACACCCCAGACTCCTAAAACTTTTTGGGCTAAGCAGTTTCTTTAGACCTAGAATAGCTTCCATCTTTTAGCAAGTACAATGGAAATGACTTAGGCTGAAGCATCCTCATGTCTTACTGCTGTGAGTTTCTACACTTTAAACGCGTGAAGCCAAGGAGCGCAGGGAGAGTTATTTTGTTTCAAAAATAATAATTAAACTTTGCTTAGGAATTGGAAGGTTAAAATCGGTCAAACTTAGCTTTGGTTTCTCTGCTTTTCCAGGAACATTTTCTCAGTGATTATTATTTCTCTGTTCTGACTAAATTTCTCAAGAGAAAGATAAAATTCAAGTTTGCTTCAGGACGGGAAGGAGATGGTTCGTATTACTTTGCATAAACTGATGATTTACCTCTTGGGTCTGAAATTTCCCAGTTCTTAAACCAAAACAAGCACTGTTGTTCTAACTGTTCCACCCCTTCAACGAGCTTTGGATTATGTCAACAAATCAGAGACACACTTCAGTGCAAACACTCACCTGCCCATGCCACGCATAGTGCAAAATGATGGCAGAGTTGGGGTGGTTGCCAAGGAAAATTGGCATGAGTGTGGAGATGAGTTCATGGCGCAAGGTGTGCCAGGAAGTGTTGATCTGCAGTAAGGCCAATACCAACATATCTGGGCAATGCTTGATCGGAAAACTGAAGAGCTGCTTAACCTGCTCATATTGTCCCACTTCTGCCAGGCGTAACAGAGACTCAATCAAATCCAGGCTCTTCCTAACGAAAGCAATAAACCAGACAAATTGCCCCAAATATTATAAAGCAGTTAGAGCTTACAGGATGTTACTTTCAAGCTTTTAGTAGCACCAATGAAGAGACACTCACTGCAACCAACCTGATATTGCAGCTCTTATCACATACAATTAAACCTGCAAGTCCATTCCTTGCCATAAAGAGTAACTCCGTTTGTTTTTTAAATGAGTCATATTAAGAGTTTCTGATTCTGGTAGGGAAGAGGAAGAACTGAAAGCTGATGTTGAAAAATTTCAGCTTGAAAAACAGTTCTAGAAGTGGTATACAGTTTTCTAAACACCTGAGTCCCTACTTGTGAATATTACTAAAGATATTCCACTTGTTTCATCTGCTGTTCAGACAAGCAATCACTGGCATCCTCCCCCATTTACGCCTAATTCCCATTCTCCAACTCTCTATTTTTGAGCCATACAATGGAAACAGGAGGAAGTATCTTCCCTGGGACCAGTTGTATCAGAAGAGGTGTAAGGTCAGCTCAGTCACACTAGTCAGCTTTATGCAGTAACTCAGCAGTAGTGATATAAATGTACTACTGAAAACCCAGGACTCTTTCATACAAACAGAGGAACTTTCTTTAACATCATTCTGGGCAAGAGAGATGTGAACATGTACCTCTCTGCTCATTCCTCTTTTTACAGCTGTCAGCATACAGTACCTACCAACGTTAACCAGCAGTAATGCTCCAGTGAGAAGATTACAGTGAAACTGAGAGCTGACAAGTACATTCCCAGATATTATGGAAGTACAAAGGAAGTTCTGATAACATCAGAACTCTCACTGATCAGGCACAGAATACTAGTGGCTGATCTATTGGGGTGTACAAACAGCTACAAATAAATTGGGGTGCACCAAGATAAACTTATGCTTGACTGGCCAGTGACCTTACTCTAACTCTAGATATGAAAAGCAGTCAAGAGCAGGTTTACCATGTGGCAATTTCTCGATTGTCATCCTCTGGTGGAGCTTTCAGGATGTCTGTGGCAACGGTATGACAAGGGTAGTCAGCAAAGCAGAAGATGTCAGGGTTTATGAGGGAATGTTGAATGAAGGAGAGCTGGAATAAAAGACAAATATCATTTACTACCACTGTGTAAGACTTAACCTCACACTTCTCCTCACAGGATTCCTCAAAATTACCAAGTGTTGTGCTGAGGGTACAGTTCTCTGCTCAGCTGCATGACACATCATATCTCTGCCAAAACTGAAGGCAAAGAGTTGTGCAGATATGTTGATAAACACACCTGGCCTTCTGCGTGCTTCCAAGGTCTGTATATGGCGTTAACTGGGAAAACCTCCATACCCAGCCCTCTCTGGATGCCAAACACTACGATGTGCAGGCCCTTGCTGTCACGAATCTGAAATCCTGGGTGGTCCAACTCATAGGTTACTACCTTGAAGTCCAGGTTAGGATTCTGCAACCAGAGAAACAATCACAATCTTCAGCAGTGCTTTACAAGAACCCCTCCTCACCACCATTTTAACCAGCTTAATACTCACCCTATTTTAATTGAAAGCAAAGAGTTTGTCTTAGAAAACAGTGACTCCTACATAGAGTAGAAGGAACACACAGGGAAAAACACCAACATCCAACAAAAGTTAAGCAAAGGAAATGGTCTTTGTGTTTCATGAAATACAAAAAATGTTGATTATAAAGTGGTGGAAAGAACCTTCCTATTTCTGAAACATTGCTGTACCAAGAAGGATTTATTGGTTTAGAATATTTTGTTTCATTTTAATCATTATTGCCTGTTAGAAAGAAGTTCAAACAAAAAACCCCTTGGAGAACACAGGCTGGAGCAGGTAGGAGCAGTATGGAATACATCTCAGGCTGCACTCAGGTTCACCATTCAGGCTGCTCTTATTTCCCACAATTCCTCAAAACATGGGGGGGGAAAAAAAAAATCACATCAATCGCTTCAGTACAGCAATTATATTAATGAGGTTAATTCAGGCCACTAGAAGCTTAGAAAGCTTCAGATTCATGCTGAGACACCCCCTTCTTTCAGATATTCTGCATAAAAGATCAAAATGTCCACAAAACTTACCAGCTCTTTAAGAACATCAATTAAGACCTCCACATTCCAGGTATGGGCTTGTGCTCCATCGCTTTTATCCTTCCCGTCACTCCAAATCCCACTGCCAGGAGCCGATATAGACTGCAAGTTAAAACACACTTCATCAAATCCTAGTTTAAAAAAAGGTCTCTGAAGCCATGAGCTGCCAAGCTTCCCGACAGTGCGAGGGCAAGAAGTTCAGACCACACCTTAAGTACTGGGTTGTTTTGGGCACCTCAACACAAGGAGGACACTGAGGGGCTGAAGCAGGTTCAGAGAAGGGCAACAAGGTTGGTGAAGGGTCTGGAGAACAAACCTTGTGAGGAGCAGCTGAGGGAGCTGGGTCTGAAGAAAAGGAGGCTGAGGGGAGGCCTTACTGCTGTCTACAGCTACCTAACAGGAGGGTGTAGACAGCTGGAGTTTCTTCTCAAGTAACAAGCCATAGAACAAGAGGAAAAGGCCTCAGGTTGCACCAGAAGTAGTTTAAGTTGGACATGAGGAAAACTTTTTCCATGGACAGGGTCATTAGGCCTTTGAACAGGCTGCCCAGGGAGGGGGCTGAATTGCCATTCCTGGACGTGTTTTAGAGTCACAGAGATTAGGAGCTCAGCGACAGGGTTTAACATTGGCTTTCAGGCAGCTGTGTTAACGGTCAGACTCAATCTTAAAGGTCTTTTTCAATCTAGATGACTCTGTGACACCAGCTACACACTTCTGAGTTCTTCATTCAAGATGGTATTACAGACACTTAAAGCAGAGCAGCTACAAAGTCTTCAACAATAAAACACATTTTATCTCCCCATTTCCTGCCGATTAAAACACAGATAATCCCCATGCCAGCCTACCACTCACTTGTAAAGAAATTCCATCTGTCAAGCCTGAGTGAGTCCGTGCCATCATCCCCAGCACCCGGGCAACCTGGGCAGCCGTCACTTCCCGCACACCAAACTGCATGATTATGTTGCGACATTCTTCAACACTAAGACGGGACCAAACAAGAGAGACCCGTCATGCTGCATGTCAGTTCAAAGCATGATCTACCCAGAGAAGTTCCACCAGCTGTGCTTCACCAAAGTTAGAGCATAGGGTGGGCTCTAGCACTGTCCTCTGTTAAAAATACTCCCAGGTATTGACCTGTGATACAGAGTGTCAAAGATTCACCTTTTACACTGGCTAAAAGTGAGACAAAGGCTTTCAGTTCAGGACATAAGCTGGGACACACCATGGCTTTTAGCCTGACATCCCAGAGGTCACCAGCAAAAACCTTTGAGGAATCAAACACGCAAACTATGAACAGGATGTCTGTGTTTGAAGCTGCCAGTCATCCCGCTTTTAAAATTTATTTTACAAATTATTTTCCTTCTCTTTGGTTATGCTTCTTAATGAGTCTTCCTTCAAAAACACACACATTGGCTTTGTATTGAGAGAAAACCAGCTGATGTCACTGCACAGCTCCAGTCTGGCACAGGAGCAAAGCTCCAGTCTGGCACAGGAGCAAAGCTCTTCCAGAGATCAAGAAGGATTCAGTTGGAATTTAAGCCTGTCCAGGCTCTGATTTTACTTAAACCAAGAATGATGCTCAAATTCTTCTAAAGAATGCCTCTGTCAGCATTTCTTCCTGTGCCAGAAGTCCTACCCAATCTCAGACATGCTGCTATATGCTAGGAGAAAGCAAAACATGAACCAGGAATCAAAACAAATGAGCTCATGATATTTAATGAGCTTCTAGTTATTTTAGTATTTTAAGTGTCCATTGCCTTTTGCCTGAAGAAACAAGAAAGCAAACCACCACTCCACCCAAGGTGCTTGAACATGACACTTTCTACAAACCTTGTACAAAACCCGTAGCCCACTTCTTGCATGAAATCTGCCAGAGAACTCTCCATCATGGTTTTGGCTATCCCTCCAGAATCAGGCAGGATCCGGTCCATTAGAATGTCCCGTTTTTCAGGGTATAGAAGTGGTGCAAGCACCACGGGGCAACGCTCCTGGGGAAAATCTAAAGGCAACAACAACAAAACAGAAGTGTCTGAACAGCAGTTGCATGTAAATAGCTATTCAAAAATAACTTGACTGCTGTGCTGCAGAAATCAAGAAGGCATCCCATCCATCCCAGTCTCTCCATCCCATCTCCCAGTTCTCTGTGGGCACGTGGATATTCCTAGAGAAGAAGAATGTTGAACAGATGAGGTTCCTGCAGGTTCAGGAGTAGCAGCTGTGCTGGTGGTTAAGTTGACAAGATTGTCAAGAACAGCAGCTATCCAAAACCAGCAGAGAGCAGGAAACAATACAGCAGCACAGTGAAAGCCTCTGCTGTGACTCAGGAAGTTACTAGAAAACAAGGGAGTCTAAGATGTCCAGCAAACCTAAACCAGGAACCTGGGCATGGGAAGAGATAAATATTCCCTTTTTCTTCCAGGGAAGTAGAGTTTGAGTCACGGAGGATGAGATGCATGGGTGGGAGCTCTGCTCACAGAGGAGAGCAGCAAAGATGCTTCTTGGGTGGGTCTTGCTGAGACACCATTATCTTTAACATGACACACAAGGTCTCCTTATCCTTTGGAGCTGTTTGGAGAAGAGCTCGGATTTTCCCAAAGCAAAGTGAGGCCAATTACAGAAGTTAATACACTAATTTAAAGTTAAATAGAACAAATATGTTGCTCTTATATAAAAACCTTCCTCAAGGTCTGTGCAGAAACAAGGAGTGGATTGAGAATTGAACTCGGCTTCTCCAGTCAAAACCCTCCTTATATTGGTGGGTTTACAGCAATCACGGTTGTTTCCGATAAAAGAGAGCACCAGACCGTTAACAGCCCATGCGGCAAGAGAGATCACAGAGTCCAGGAAACAAACTGGTTTTATTCAAAAGTACTTCCCTCGCTGTGCTAGTGTCTGCTCACAGATCTGCTCCCCTCTACGTCAGCAGCGCTGACAGCAAGTGATAAAAACCTGACTCAAAGTTTGCATTTAGTCCTGCTTCCCCCAACCCCACCCTACTCCACTTACCTCTACGCAATGTCTTGAGGAAAGCGTCAATCTGTTCCTGTCCTACGCCAAAGGCTCCCTTCTGCCCAAAAAGGAGATGGGAGAGGAGAAGGTGCAGGACCTCTATTGCGATATCTTGGAAGCCACCTTCTTGATTTCCACTGACGTCTGCGTCAATGTAAGAGCGCAAAAGATCCGGGAGTTTCTGTTTGATAAACTGGGCAGCTTTTGAAGAGAAAAGAGGGAAGAGTCAAAACCTGAAATCCCTCTTTAATGTGACGACTTTTTAGCTAAGTACTAGTCTCTTAATCTAAGTTTGCTCACCACAAGCCACAACAGTTCAGATTTAAATAGAAGTGTCTGACTGACACCTCGTAACTCAAATGTTAACGGACAACTGAAAGTTAAGATGGCACAGTACCTCAATTTGATTCATTATCTAGCAAGTAATTCATGGAAGAGACCTTCATATAAAACAAGATGACCATGCTACCTATTGTTCCTATTAAATGCAAGCTCTTGTACACTCAGGTCAGAAAGGCATACATCTATCCAGCTAGAACGGCCTCTGCTTTAAAAGAAAAAAAAAACATGTCCTTGCTGCAGCACTTACCAAAACCTCGTAGATCTGAGCTGAAAGAGTTCAGTAAAGCGAGACCAAAAATCACCTGTAAATGAGACCAAATACCATAGTAAGGGGACATCACCCTTTTCAGCAAGCTTAGTTAAAAAAACCCCCAACATTCAAAGAGTCTCAAAATAAGTGTTCACCTACCTCTTGAACTTTACTTAATTTGATAACTTTACTCAATTGGGCAAATAAATGGGGTGAAGGCTTTAGACTCTGAAAGAGGCAAGAAGAATTAACATAAACTGTTAAGAGTCATTCATAAAGTGGCAGGTTAGAGTCCATGCAAGTGGAGTTATCAGTAGGTAAGTTAACACAAGGTTTATACGGCTGAACATCTTTGGAACTACTTTTGGATGCATCTAAACTACAAGTTTCTACTGTGTAGACCACTCTTTCACTACTAAACCACTATCATGGCTCTTGCATTGAAAGAAACAGGAGCAGCGATGATTTATTTTGGTTCTGCATGCCAAAAATAAGCCATAAAGTATTAACACTGGACTGAGCAAACTCATTTTTTTTTGAGGTCTTTAGTACAACTGACCTTAGACATAAAAAAAACCAACCCAAGCCCCAGGAAAAACAAAAAAGCAAGCCAGCTAGTTTCTTCCAGACCAGTTCAGTTTCATTTCTGGCATGGATACCCCCTACACAAAGCTTACAAACCTTTTGGTAGTGCAACGGATTGTCAATGGCGTAGGACAGTGTCGAGATAAAGTTTGGTTTTGTGATCAGCGACGCACACTCCTGGATCAGAAATTGGGTCTGAAAAGAACAAGACGACTTTAACACCCACAGTGGTCCCTAACAGGGCAATAAACCAACAGAACGTCCACCGTGTGCAGCAGAACTGAGCAAATAAGGTTTTTTAAGGGCCCACATTCTCATTAACACAAATTTGTTTCTTCACATTAAGGTCTGCTTCAGGCTTAGTTTGGTTTAAGACTGAAAAAGTAATAAAACATACTCTGTTGCACGTGCAATGTTTTGTTTTCTGTCAGCAGCCTTACATACTGCAACAGGCAATGGAAGAATATTTGATTCTGTGGGCAAAATTGCTAAAGGCTGAAAACAGTTGTGGGAACAGACATAGCCAGCACCAGAAATGCCAGCGAGTGGGTTTGGGCAAAGTTTTAGAAGACAAAGGCATTCAAACCAGAGCAGCATCTGTGGTAGAAAGAGCAATTGTACTGAAGCTGTCTGTTGTGCCAGATCTAGCCATTGCGAGAGTCAGGTATGAACAATCTGTCTTTCTGACTTGAGGACTGGCAAAGACCATGTATCAGAAAACCACCTCTCAGCCACCGCTGCACTTAAAAAAAGCATCAAATCCTACTGCAGACTTATTTTAACAACCAAGACTTAGCAAGCAAATGCCTCAGTGTAGACTGTACCTGATGAAAATCTTTGCCACTGCTTTTACCATCGCCACTGAAATCCACGTGCGAGAATAGGCAGCGGAGTAAATGCCTGTCTGCCTCGGGACCGTGCCTATTCACAATCTGGAAAAAAGAATCCAAAAGAACAACTCTGTAGCAAACAGTCCTTAAGGAGCAAGATCTGAGTTTAGTAATGTGGACACAACAGTACTTCTAGTTGTGAAGTCATCTACAATTTCAACAAAACTGCTAAGAAAGTTGCTTTTTAATCAGTAATCCAGAAAGAGAGTCATTAACTCTATCTGCAAATTTGAAGTACAAACAATAAGATAAAGAATCTGGACACAAGTCACTGACAGAGGCCACATGTTTAATGAGTACTGTTCTTAAAAGTTAAATAAAAAGGTGTTTTTCAAGTCAACCAGATGATGACTTCAAGTAGCCCATTACTAAGGCTCAGCAACAATATGACATTCATTGTTAACATTCCCTATGGTGTGCCCGAAATGGCACTCCTAGCTACAGAGATGCTCATCAGTCCACTGGCTGAAAGACTTTTGGGTTCTTGCCATACTCTTCTTTAAACTTTATCTGGCTGCACAGCACTACTTGTCTTTAATAAAACCCATACTGGTGGAAATGGGAAGTAATTTAATCACCAGTAGCCTCTTTTGCCCAAATGGTAGCAGTTAATATCAAATACAACCATCACCTACTGGCACAATTTTTGCCATTGTTTCCCCCTTTCTAGCTGCCAGTACAAACTAGCAGCTCTGTGCTCTCACTGCCTCCACCAAGCCCACCGTTTCACCCTGTCCATCATAAATCTCCTTGACTGAGAATCACAGAATGTTACAGGTTGGAAGGGACCTCAAAAGATCATCTAAGTCCAACCCCTCCTGCTGGAGCAGGGTAAGCCTACAGTACTGCCTCAAGATCTGCTGTCCTAGGTGGGACTCAAACCCATGACCCCAGGAATTCAGAGTCCCATGTTCTACCAATTGAGCCAGTCAGAAGCGGTAACAAGGCTGCCATGAAGCTGCATCGATCTCTCTGGGAGCTACTTGGTGCTGCAACCAAGATTAACTCATCAAAGCAGATGGATACAGAAAAGAACTGTACTTACTAAAGCCTTTCAGTTTGATTGCTTCCCTGCTTAGAAGCAACTTCAGAAGGTTAACAATTTGAAAATTTAACATACAAGGGGCAGATGGCAAAGAGTGAACACCAGAAGCAAAGCGTAACATCTTTCGACTCTCAACTACACTCATGTACAAACTTTTCCAGAGAATGAGAATTAAGATTTCCTGTAGAAGTAGCTGAAAGAAAACTTCCCACTGGCAGCTGTCTTACTCCAGAGATCCCTTCCAACCTCAACTAGCCTGTGATTCAGGACCAAGCCTGAGCCACGCGTATTTAAATTTATCACACAGATTTGGATTCTGTTTAGGCAAACACAGGGTTAGATGAGAAACAACTGTCTAGATTCAGAAGTTCGGCTTTCCTAGATGAATCTGTCTGCAAAGTCTTTCCTTCGTTCCCAGCCAAGCTCTCTTACCACTAAGTTAAGGCAAGGACAAGACAAAAAAACACCACTGCAGAAGTAGCCATTCTTCAGAATTTGTCTCAAAAAAACACTTATGTGTTTGTCAAACACACATTCTATGTTTCAAAAGTCTTAAAGCACTACCTCTTTTGAACAGCTACCAAAGCATGTTTAAGCAGAAATTAGTGACTCAATCAGCTATGCTTGAGTGATGTAAATAAATTATATATATAACTGTCATTTTGATCAGTTGCGACAAGAACAACTCTCCAAGTATGGTTCTTCACATACTCTGAAGCCTTGTATAACTGAATGAATTACATCAAAAAGCTACACCAGGTAGTGTACTGAGACAGTTAAAGCATCAACTCTTCAACTACCTAAGGAAAAGTTGTACTGGTCACCAAAAAGAAAAAACTAGGAAGTTTAAAAAAAAGACAAGGGATCACAGAGATTTTAGAAATTTAGTCATGAAATCCTAAAAATCCTTGTCTTATAGCCAAATAAACATCAACCAGTCATTTCCACAGCCTAGTCTGCAGTTCCTTACCAAAGGGTTGTGTGAAGGCTATAAAGAACAATCTGTCGCTGATTTAAGACATCTAGATTCCAACTGAATGGCAGATCAGTCCTATCTTTTCCCAAATCAAAGAAACACCCTTACACAAGGGTTCATGCCAGATCTGCAAGTCAAGCCTCTGGTCACACCTTGCTGCAAAACCAGTCTGTTGAAACCAGCGGTGTCAGAAAGAACAGTGGAACCTACGATGAGCCTCCTGCAACTACTAAATGTGAGAAAACACGGACACTACAGAAGCTACAAGAGTTGTATTCCTTCTCCGTGGCCTACACTGCTGATATGACCCCCCACCTAAGATAAGCAACAAATGCTCTTTTGAAGGAATTGTCTGTTATCAGAAACTCCCTCTGGCATCCTAATCTGATTCAAATTGCCACAGGACTAAGTGTAAGGAAAAAAAAAAAATCCCTAAACTGGCCCAACTGTCTGCTGGGAACTGAACTAAACCAGTTTCTGAAACTGGCTCACTAACACTCACTTCCTGCTAAGTGCTCCTCTGTGAATAATGCTTCAGAATCTATCCTGATAGAGCTATTTTTAAATGGGTCAATTAAACCAGAATTCTTCCCCAGATGTGAGACACTCTGGTTTCAATCCCCAGTTACTGTGACTGCCCCCTGAAAACCCAGCACCGAGACAGTGTGGCCTCACCACCAATCCACATTTCAATGAATGAGAGGAAGGAGCAAAGAACTTCCATCCAAGACAACTGAAAACTGTAAATGTCCATGCTCTCTTCCCTCTCCCAATCAGTGCTCTAATGAATGTCTAAAAGTTGAACAATTGAACCTGAAGGAGTCAGGAAAGCTTTGGGTACCATAATAGCAGCAGTTAATGCTAATATTCAACTACAAAGTTAATACCGAGCTGCTGCATTCCATGACCTGACAGATGAACTGAACAGACACACAAGTCATTAGGGGTTGGAAGGGACCTCCAGAGTCATCAAATCCAACCCCCTGCTCAAGCAGAATCATTAAATATAAGACAAGTCACACAGAAATGCATCCAGAGGGTCTTAAAATTCACTAGGGAATGAGATTCCACAACCTCCCTGGGCAGCCTCTTCCAGTGCTCAGTAACCCTTCAAGCAAAAGAAAACTTCTCATATCAAGATGGAACATCAGAGACAGGAGAACATGATAACAGAGCACAATTCAAACCAGTAGAGAAGCTCCACTGACACTCCCACTTTTCTCTGTGGCACTCAAGTGTACTTACATGCTGTATTTCCTGCTGGCTGGCTCGGTAGTTTTTCTTGGTTAAATTGTCCACCAGGTAGCTGATTTGAGACAAGGCCAGCGAGAGCGAGTCAAGATTCATTGCTGGTTGGGGCGGAAGCAGGCGGCCGAGCCCGGCGCAAAATCACCATTATTCCCCTTTAGTCACCTCAGAGACAGGTTAATTGTTTTTCCCCCAATTAGCCTGTATCTGGTTGTGTTACTTTCTTCACCTCTTCTTTCTCAGTTGTCTTCCTCCGTTCTGAAACATGGCACCTGAAAGATAGGCATGGCATTAGATTTATATTCTGTAGCAGCTTCAGCTAACTTGCTGTGGAGCACTACCAGTTCATTTAAAATGGGGTTTTGGGATTTGATTTTTGTCTTTTAATGATTATAAGTTTAAGCTTAAAAGATCTTTTTGGTGTTAAAACAGTTTGATGCTTCTTCATGTTTTCTATTTCCACCAAAACACTACAGGGCGCAAAGTTAAATCCTAGAGGAATTCAGCACTAAGCCAAGGAGCTTCTCTTTTATTTTTGTTTTCTACCCTGGTATAAAACACAAAAAGTCAAGCTCAACAAAGACACACAGACACGTTTGATAGCTTAACTTACATAAATCACTTGACATTACTATGGCCACAAGTGCTATTAAGCAATACAAGCTTAAGTTATTTTCAGGCTACCCGGCTACCTTTATTCCTTTCTGTAGTTTGCCAGTCTGAAGGAGCCAGTTAACAGCTGAGAAGAACAACCCTTCTCAGCCCAGTGAGAAAGCATAAGATGAGACACATGATGAACACTACACTGCACAGCAGAGGTTGGAATCATTCAAAGTATCAAGCCTGAGTTTACACAACAACAAAGGGTTTTTTTAACCACTGCTGCACTATTTTGCCTCACTACCATCATCCAAACCAAGATCGTGGATGAGCAACACATACAAAAAACGCTCAATAAACTAATGCCAACATTTGGCTTATCCTGAAACAGTTTCCCAGCTAGCTCCAACAGCCGAGCGTGCCAGCTCAATAAATTTCTATGACAACAGAAAACTTGGCACTTGACATCTCATCTGTTAAATTACAGACGGCAAATGTGATAAAGCTGCATCCAAAGTAAGTCCTGCAGACCCACCAGCCCAAGGAATCGCCAAGGAAGTAGAGAGGCAGCTCTGCCATTTATTAGAGGTGGAAGCAAACTGGACAGTCACCCTTTGGAAGCTTCACTTGATCAAAGCATAAAGGTCAAACACACACGAAAAATAAATCACAAAGGCTTCGTGCCAACACTCTGAAGATCCCTCTTTTCAGAATCAAAATTACTGCTTTTCTGTCTTGGCTGTATGGCCCAAATTGCCAGAACGTGATTTCTGCCTCATCATGGAGATAGATGGCAGAAGTGATGCGTTAACTTGCCACCCACCATGCTTCGGGCAAACTACCAGCAAAGCAAACCCACCATGCTTCGGGCAAACTACCAGCAAAGCAAACCCTGCAGCAGCACGGCTCAATGTGTCGGTCATCCTTTGTCAAGGACAGAACTGAGCGGGCTGGAAAGGCTGTGCTGGGTCAAGTCAGAACTTCTTCCCCATTACACAAAGGCTTTCACTCACTCAGGAGCAACAAATCCTATCACGAGTGAGGAAGCCCATTCAGCTCTTTGGAAAAGTTTCTTTTAAAAAGTGGGTAAACTATTTCTAACAAAAGTTAAATCAACTGACTTCCAGACTCCCATTAAGCCACAGAAAACCCCACATACTCCCAGTAGCCACATAAGATCCTGCTTACACCAAATAACTTGCATCTCCTGAAAAAGAGTTTTTTAAGTGGTAATAACAAAGGCATTAATCAGTAATAAGGCAGTTGTGCTCTGAAAGGGTTTCAGACCATGTTTAGGACTGCAGCAAGAATGAAACAAAACTTCCAATTGCTATTTCCCGTACATCTGACAGGTTGTAATTCATTACCTTGACACACAGGTTTCAGAGCCCACTGACTGTGAAGCAGCTCCGTAGGAAGGGGGATAGGCACAGAAGTTAAAGGTTTGTTGGTAGCACAAGACCTGATTGCAGGGTTTTGTTTGGGTTTGTGGTTTCGAATAACTCAGTTCCACTTCTGGAATAAAGCACAAAATTTCCGAGATGTTCTTAGTGGGCAAGATTTAATGCACTGGACCAACATTAAGTGTCTGAAAAAGGGTTAAAACTCAAGCAGACTGACCAGTTACAGCCACAAAAGCCACCACAAGCAGCCAGCAAAGGGAATTCAGTCCCTGTCAGAGACAAGATGTCAGCAACCAGTCTGAAGAACTCACCTCCTGAGCTCAGGAACAAAACCTCCATCGTGGCCATTTTTAAGGCAGTGACAGAAGTTTCAAAGTCTGCCTTTCAGACTCCCAGTAAGAAAAAAACATTTTCTATGGATATTCAGAGCAATATGCTCCTCAGAGCAGTATGAAGAGCACAGCATTCACATCTCCCTTCCCACAGAAACCAAGCCTTTTGGTACCAGAACACTGGAGTGAGGCTCAGACACAAATCTGGTCTTCCCTGCTGCCACGTACCACCCCACAGAGCACTGACACTCGCCATGGACATCACTGCTTTCTCCAAACCAAAGCATGGACCAGCACCTCAACATACTTGAAATGCTCAAAAGCAAAAACTTTTGCCACTTCAAAACCTTGCAGTACCGCCAGAGAACCCAAGCTGAGGTCAGAAGGGGATTTTCCCACTGAAGGAAGCAGAACAAGAGCCTGAGGAGACACCACGAGTCAAGGACAGAACACAATAGCTGAAGGAAGCCGCTTCCGATTTGTGTTCTAAATATATGGTTTGCACAGTACGTATCCTGATCCACAGATGAAAACCTGAGAGTTCTCAGAAGCCCCACATTGAGAGCATTTCAGAGGTTCAAGGTGTACAACTAGCTGAAAGTGGCACGTAGAAGTAGAGCGATGAAGGGAGGAGCTCTTCCCACGCAGCAGAAGTACACAGGTACTCTCTGGTGCAGTGAGTGCACTCAATGGGGAGTGCATTCTCCCACTGAGTGCAGTGTGGGGCTAAAATTCAGTTTCTCAAGCGCTGATTAAGAAAGCTATGAATGCTATGCAAAGCAGACTTTATTTTTAGATGAATGTATTCTTAGAGGGAATGGATCTCCACACGCTGTCCACAATTCAAGCAGCTTTGAGTCCACGGGGCAAGCCTCCTTTTTTACAGGTTCGGGAAAGTCCAGCCTTAGCCAGACAAACAAAACAACTTAAATGCTGGCAAAGTTAGTACTTTCAGTGACAAGCAGCATGAAACAGTAACGGATTAAGCTACCAGACACGTAACTCAGGAGGCTCTTACAATATTATCACTTTCTATTGTGCCACACAGCTGATTTTTAAGAGGTAGAAAATATCTACTGAAATCTACAGTATTATGTAGCCTGAGACGTCTGTAAGGAAATCAAACAGGCCACCAGCAAAACAGTTAGCATCTATTTCAGCAGATTCTTTTTGACAGCAGAGTTCTGTGGGGTTATTCAAATATCAGCAGGAGATTTTAAAGCAAACATCCAAAAATCACACAATAGAGTGGGCCAATGTGTAACCAGAAGTCAGGCTGGAAAACACACTATTTACTAAGCCAAAGCAGATTACCAGGAGTAACTAAGTACTGAAGGGTTTCACAAACTCTAAATCATCCTTACAAAGAAAGTAATTTCAAAACTACTTTAAATGGAGCTCTGCATTTATGTACATTTTAGTATTTTGCAGAGACAACTACTTGCATATTTTGGGTTTTGAGAGCTGTACAGATTTTGGGCTGCATTTACTACATGTAGAGGGTGAAACAACTCGAGGGACAGAAATATGTTTGCTAATTAGATCCTAAACCCCTATCAAAAAACATCATATGAAACAGGCTAAAAGTGCCACTGCCAAACCTGTTCTCCAGAATATGGTCTCTTATCTACTTCTCACACCCATGTGCAGACAGAACATGTGGAAGAGCATTACAGCTCTCAAATCCCATGCAAAAAGTGTTTCAATAGGAAAAGGTTTTGCATTGTACCACAGCTAAGATTTCCGCATGTTTATCACCTTGAAACCTACAGAGAAAAAACCTGACAGTGTTAACTCACATGAACAGCAAAACAAGCTTCTGGTTAACTTCAGCAGTTCAAGTTTTGGTGTTTACACATAGCAGAAAAGCCACCTGAACGTTCCACATCCTAGAAAACTGCACACAACTCCAGTCAACTGGAAGCCATGCTGCTGATTAGACATGGTAACTTCAGTTTACAGAGAGCAGCTGAACTAAACACACGTGTCTGTCCCCATGTATCAGGGGCAGTTAAGTTTCAGGTTTGGAACCTACCCCCAACGTCAGACATCCCTCCACTGTGACATGGGTGCTTCAGACATTCTCGTGTCTTTACTAGAACTGTACAAAAGAAACCCTTAGGAAACTCCCATCTCCTACTTTCCCCTCAAACACTGCAAGAAAAAGTTTCCTCCGTTGGGGAGAAGTTCAAGGAATTTAAGGACCTGTTCATGCTGTTTTCCCATCAAAAGTGGTTTAGAATGGTTAAATGCGATGTCATTAGGGAAAGAAAAGTTGCATTGTTCATACAGAAGGGACGGCTGTAGAACAAAAAGACAAACCTGGCTAAAATAGTGATATCCTCAGTCATAGTCATTTTACGAATTCACAACACTATACAGCAATGACGTGTTGCAGCGTCAAATAAAGTTACTACTCATTTTTCCTAAGCTGTTTGCACAGTTTCTCCTTCACTTACTTGACTGAACACCAAGAGCAGCCATTTCAGCACTAATTAAACCAAGTAGGAACAGATTAGTTATTTCTCTAAAGAGGAGAGACAAACAGACCACATGCCTGCTATGAGTTTGGCCACCACGATCAACAGTTAACAGCACACCTGAAAGTGTAAGGGCAGAAATACCCTTAAGAGTAACAAGTCTAGAAAGGACAAACAAGTCTCTCACCAACCAACTTTTGTTTCCTGTTCACAGGACAATCAACTCGCCCAGAATTGTATGCCTATAATTTCAGTTAACACCAATGAAGTTACCTTAGCAAGAGAAGACACTTAAGTTGTGTGTGCTAAGAATGACTTGTCAGGTGTCATACCTGTTTGGTCACCCACTTGAGAATGTTCCACTGCAAGCCAATGTCACACTTGGGCATTAGAAACAGCCAGTGTAAGCTCACAACATTAGGTACTGTCTGAGTTCCTGGTTTTGTACTTTTTATCTCACTAGCACTGTAAGCACAGACTAAATAGCTTGTGGTTTGTTGAAATTAAACCCTGGCTGCTCACTAGCGTTCTTGTATAAAAGGTATACAGTACTGTTCCGAGTTAAAGAACTGCTATAAATGAGCTATTCCTATACAGTCTGTCACAACAACCAACTGTTGCTGTCTCTAGTTTTGACATTAGCAATACCCTTTTGCTGGGCAGTGCATTCTTACTGTAGTGCAGCAGTGAGAAGTTTCTTCCGTGTGGTCTGCGTGTAGAGTATGTCACTAGATTATTTACTACACTTCACTGCCTACAGTTTGTTTCCTTTGGCTCAGTCATAACAACGAGGCCATCAAGCCGGGCTCAGAGACGGGGCCGGCTGCTTCCTCTGGAGTCTCCCGTTCCACTAGACGCTGCCTGGCATCGTCTTCCCTTCTCCCTGCACCGGGAGAACACTCCCGGCTCCTGCGCCGAGCCGGGCCTGAGTCAAAACCTTGCAAAGTTTCTCCGACTGCTCCTCCCGGCGAGGCGAGGCGAGGCCAGGCCCGGCCAGGGAGTGGCGCAGGACGGACCAGGCCGTGGTTTCCCACAACCCTCCCAGGAACCCTGCGGCCCCGCCGGGCTCCCTGTGCCGGACCCGCCACCGTCAGACTCCGATGCGGCCTGCACCGACCACCTCCCCCACCGCGACCCTCATGGAGGCTCCGCCATTCCCCCAATGACCGTGGAGGGGAGTTCCGGGACTGTGCTGGGCGCAGCAGAGCGTCGCTCACCTCGGGGGACGGCGGGGGGGACCGAGCGGGGCGCGGGGCTGGGCCGCTCTCGCTCTTCTCCTCCTCTCGCCTCCGCCGTTTCGCTACAAAATGGCGGACGGGGTCGCGCGCTCGCGTCGCGGCCTTTCCCCTCCCCCGTCCCCTCGCGGAAACCCAAGTGGGGGGAGGGAGGGAGGGAAGGGAGGGGGAGCGGCGGTGGGCGGGGCTTCCCGCCGAGCCTCCCGCCTCCATGGCGAAGGATTCCTCCAATCAGAACGCGGGGCCGTAGGACGTCTAGCCAATCAGAGCGGCGCGACCTCTTGGAAGTGGGAGGGGTGACACACTCGTGACGTTCTCCCCTCCCTCACCGTCCTTGCTGTAGCCCAGCCCGCCGCGCGCAGGCAGCGCCGCGCTCCTAGTGGTCGGAGTCCTTCCTACCGTTCTGGCCAATCAACGCTCTTGACCCACCCTCCCCCGCGCTCACGCACGCGCACGAGCCACCGACCAATGAGGGAGGCGCCAGGGCGGGGCAGGAAGGGGAAACGGCGAGGAGCGGGCAAAGGGCGCGCGGAGTCACAGGGGGAGGTGACTGGCAGCGCCGCGCGGGGAGGGGCCCCTGCACCCCGCACCTCTGGGTGGTGGCTCTACGCCGGGCCCCGCCTTCTTCTCCCCACCTTCCCGGGCCTTGGTACGGCCGCGGGAACCTTCTCTTCCGCTCCGCGGACCGCCGTGGTGTTGCCCAGACTCTGCAGCACCACGATAGGGTGCTTCACTCCCCTCCCAAAGACGCTTCAGGGGCCATTTTGTCCCCAAATCCCGGGGTAAATCGCGAATGGAAAATACTGGAGCCTTTCCACCGCGGGTCCGAGGGCCTGAGAGGGGCAAAAAGGCTTCACCTGTAGCAGGGGACATCCCCAAAACCTCCCCCTCGCCCGGCCTCACACCATCCACCACGGAAAGCCGGGATGTGACTTTGTTCCCATATCCCACGTGGGACATCTCCTGCCCCACAAGAAAAGACATTGTGCCTGCCTAGCACACACACACACAATGTCACTTTTATTGAGTCAAGGCCCCTCCAGTTTCTGCACACAAAAAAATAGAGTTAAAAAGGCCAGGGGCTGTAACTTGGGGAGCAGTTGGCAATCAGAAGGAGGGCCACAGCACCCCCATACCCCTCAGCTAAACCAACCCCACTGTGATGGAGGGAGCCCAGTGGCTCCCCGGGTGACAACCAAAGCTGTGGGACCTCGTGGTGCCCAGCACACTCTCAGAAAAGCCACCAAGCACCAACCCACTCTACATGTTGATGGGGCTGGACAGTGAAAGCCATCATGGTGTTGGCACCTGCTGAGCTTCCAGCAACTCTGCTGGGCTGCCCATGTTGAGGAAACAAGGACTACAGGGTTGGGAGGTGGTGTGGCTGGCACCCATTTCTTTGTGCCAAGGGATTCCCCAAGCTTCATCACCTGCTGCCAGGCAGCAGCCAAGCAAAAGGACTTGGGAGCAGCCAGTGCCCTACAAATAAGAAGTTGCTGGAGCCTGGTTTTGTCATGGAGATTGGAGGTACCTTGGGGAGACAGGAGGGGCTTGCACCTTCCCTCAAACATTCACGCTGTGCTTGGGGCTTTTCATTTCCTTCCCCATCTTATCCTGAGATGTGGCAGGGAGGTCTCCATGTTGGTTGTGAATGACCAAACATTTCAGAGAGAGCTGTGGTGAGGACAGAACCATGCTGTGCTTCATCTTCCCACCAGGACAGGCTGGGCTGCTTCCAGAAGATGCAGGAGGAACAAATCTGGTCTGGATCATCACCACAGATATACATTAATTCATCCCTTCCTTTCCCAGTGTATTAGAAGCCAAATAAGGGAACTCAAAGACTGAACAAGAGCAGTTCACTGCTGAAGTTTACCTTCCCTAGCTGAAGCTGCAGCTAAGGGAACTGCTCAACCCAGAGAGAGCAGAAGTGAAACCATCATCCAAAGAGGCAGTGGAGGGATGTCCCAGAGAAACACCTGCCACAGAGTGTAAACTACCATGACAACAGTATAAAACGTATTGATGCTGACTACTTTATCCCTTCAAAACCTACACTTGGTCCAGTCCCGTTCCCTGGATACCTCCTTGAAGAACAGGGTTGGAAATCAGGAAAGATTTGCTCCAATGTAGTGTCTCCCGTAGGCTAATGCAGCCACAGCACCTTCTCCAGCGACTGAGCAACCGTTGGCAAGGAAATCCTTGCACTGCTGTGGCCCTACCCCAGGGCCATCCTGGTTCTCCAAAAGAGCCTTCCGGCTGAACGTGGTGGTCCCACTTTGTAACAGAGAGTGCAGCCCAAGTGGAGGGACTTGTACGAGTCAAGAGGAGATGAGAGAAATGAGCCAAGGAAAGCAGAGTTCAAACCAAACACTGATAAACAAGAGGATGACAGGGACATCGCCCAACCTGACAAACACGATTTCCCTTTATGCAAGACACAGTCTCCAGCACTGGGAGAAGAAGGAGTTTAAATTGCAAAGAGGAGCTCCACCAGCAGAGGGGTACACGGCTGAGGGCAGCAACCTTCACCAACCCCAACCATGACCCCTCAGTGATGTCTCAGGTAGTAAAACAGGCAGGGATGTTCTAACTAGATGGTCTTTAAGGTCCCTTCCAACCCAGACCATGCTATGATTCTATGATGTCTTCCCCAGAGGGGCAGAAAGGGCTTGACCTGGTCTACAGGTCCCCATGTAGTGATGTTCTGGCTTCACCAGAGAGTCAGGGCCGAGAGAGAAGCCTGCCTGTCTGGTGCATTAAGATACAAGTCACTGCAGGGCTCTTTCAGCCCAGCCAGTTTACGACACTCCTCTTGGATCTTCCCAACACACCACTGTGTTTTCTCCCCACTTCCCTTTGGTCCTAGGGGAAATGTGCTTCCCCTAGCAGCAAGCAGCATGGTCCAGCCTGGAGGAGGAGTCAGGCTGTGAGATCCACGAAGATAGCATTGGCAGTGGTCTGTCCGAAGATGAAGGCTCCAAGGGTGACCATGAACACCCCATAGCTGACCTGGGCCCACCAGCTGCAGATGCAGGACAGGGAGCGTTTAAGGACCGTTACCGCAATATAAACAGGGGAAGGGGGGAGTAAGGAAGCGCAATTCAGTTACCTGATAGCCCTGGTTTCTTGGATCTCTGAGAGCTTGGCTTGAATCAAGCAGAGCCCTGGAAGGGAGGGGAGGCAAATTAGCCCCAGTTGAGGACTGACCCCTGGGCACTAAGCAGACATCCACAAGCCAGGATGTTGCACCTCATATTATGGAGAAGAGTCCAATCAAAATAGCTGGACTGCAGATCGCCCTCATGCCACACTTTTGTGCTTCTCTAACAACCTCCTGGTCTCCATCCGGCTGCCTCCCTTTCTGAGAGATAAGGCCAAGAGGCCTCTGCCAGCCCCAGACCATGCCGGGATGCCCTACCTGGGAAGACGAAAATGAAGCAGGCAGCCAAGCCCCCGATGACAGAAATTACTTTGCCGATGTCAGGGATGAAAAGTGCCAGGAGGAGGGTCAGGAGGAACCAGCTGACAGTCTGAATCAGGCGCCTCCTCCGCTCCCGAACCACGTCCTCCTCCACTGTCACCCCAGTGTAGCGAAGCCAGAGACCCTCCAAGACTGCCCTGTGGGCAAGGACACAGAGTAGGGAGTTCTCTGTGCTGCTCCTCCTTCCCACAACAGCCTGTCCTCCTCCCAGCACTCACCGGCCACAGAAGTGCAGGATGGGGTAGGACGTCAGCACACAGAGGATGATGAAGGCACGGGCGAGGGCAACAGGGATGTCATTGGAGGGGTAGGACATCAAGACATCCTGTTCCACGCTGGCTCCAAAGGTCAGGAAGCCACAGACACCTGTCAGGAAGGGAACAGCCAGTGGGGGAACAAGAATGAGCCTCCTGTCTGTTTGGAGGACCAGATGACGGATGCAACACAGTGCACCTCACAGCGAGGTTTACACGGACTCCCCTTCCTAACCAGAAGCTCCCAGCCCCTCCAAGGACCATGCTGCCCTCACATAGTGTCCCCTCACTTACCAGTGCCTGTGTAGACAAAGAGAGCGATCACCATGGCTGCTGTCACCACCGCCCCCCACATCTTCACCTCTGGCTGCTTCATGCTGTTAAAGACGGGCACGCTGCTCACGTGGCACTACCAGGGACACAGAGGGAGAGTGGGACACTTGATGGGTGGAGCTGGAGCCAAAGGCGATCCTACTCGTCATATCCCCCCGTTTTGTTGTTGCTATTGCAATTCCCTGCAGGTTTGTCTCTGGAGAAATAAAGGGAGAGGACAAGCTGCCCTGGACTTCCTAGTGGAGGGTTTGGTTGATCACCCAGGGGAATACCTCTGGACTACACTGGTCCCATACCCAGGGGAACACTGGGCTCAAGGCCTTACCTGGAACCCGAAGCAGATGGTGGGCATGGCATTGAAAATGGCTGTCCAGGTGGAAGGGCTAGTGAGAAAGAAACACCCATCAGTAAAACCAGGGCTCTCCGCACTCCCCACCTAGCGCCTTGGGCTTGCTCAGTGATGAGCTCAGAGGTTGGCTCATTCCTCTGCTGTTACAGCGTCTGTCACCAGGACAGAACCAGCCCAAACTGAGAACTTAGAAAAATGAAAGTATCAGCTAAAGAAGTTATCATCTACTCAGGCAGTGCTGAAAACTGGTCTAAACTTTGCCCTAAAATTCTGGCTGCTCGCACTGGGTCCATAAATATTTCCACACTGGGGCCTGTGCTGGCCAAGATAAAAACCAAAATCATCCCAAACTACACATAGCCCTGGCTTCTGGATGAGCTTGAGCCTAGCTATATCGGAGCTAAAAGTCAATCAATGCTCCTCAAACCCTGCGATGGAGCTGTGGGGACCTCCAAGAGGTCTTTTTTCTTCTTCTTCACAACCTGCTCCCCTGAAACATGAAGAGATGCAGCCACTCAGGAGCATCATGCAGTGTCCTCGGGCTCAGGGATGGGACTTGGGGAGGATTTGTCCCCAGCCATGTCCTGCACCCATGTCTGGCTCTGCAGTGCTGTGATTTTCACCATCACCATGGTGTCTCTTGCACTCACCTAGTAGGGAACTCCACAGGCACCAGCTCCTTGTCAGGCCAGATGTACTTTATGATAATGACTGCTGTGACATACCAGGTGCCTATCACGCTAAGGGAGCTGCAAGAGGGAACAGAACACCATCAGTAAGGTTACAACTCCCTGGTTCTCCTTTCTGCTGGGAGGCCACCTCCAAAACCAGAGGACAACACAGTTAAAAGCAGCACCCCCCATTTCTTACAGCAAGCAGACAGGAGGGACACAAGACCTGGAGTAAGACATGGTAGCCCCGCAGAGGTCTCCCCACTCACCTGGCATATTTTTGGAAGCCAATCTCCTTGGGGATGGAGAGGGGCAGGATGAGGAAGAAGGCAGTGATGCTGATGGTGAACTTGCGGTCCATGTACCAGCGGCTGCTCCCAGCTTCCTCAGGTTCCGTCACCAGAGCAGCAATGACTAGGGGCAAATGGGGTGGTCACGTTGTCCTCTTCTAGACAAAAGGACGGTGGCTGGCTATTTTTACCCCCATGGGACATACTTACTCTTGTCCTCCTGATCTCCAATGATGATGAGGAAAGCAATGCAGGTGCCAAAGGTGTAGACAGCGATGGCCACCTCACACAGCACCCCTGGGACCTTCCCACAGACAGCCCACACAACCTCCTGGTAGGTCCGCTCGTTGCTGGCCTGTGAGCAGTAAGCCAGTATGACCAAGCCTCCGATGATGAAGATCAACATGCACTAGGGTGGAGAAGAAACAAAAACACTGAGCCAACAGCAAGATGAGGTCCCCAAAGCCACTCCTGGCAGCCACCCTTGAGTGTACCACACCCCACCGGGCTTCTTCCCAGGAGACAGGTCCTCCCTGAGCCCATTCTTGGGCTCCACATGTCCTCCCCAGGCTCCCTCACAGGGTAGGACAGGGCACTGTCCCTCCCCCACCCTCTCACCATCTGCAGCGCAATGCCTGCGGCCACGCCACCAGCCATGTTGAAGGCAGCAGGAAAGTTGAGCAGCCCAGCCCCGAGGGCAGCATTGACCACAATAAAGACGGCTCCCAAAGGCGATGTGGCCCCCAGACCATTCCCTTGTCTCTCTCCACTCTTGGGCACTGTCTCCACACTGGGGCTCTGCAGGAGCCTAGCCCGTTCCCCAGCATCGGCACTCCACTCCCAGTCCTTGTAGTCGCTGTTGATGCTCCCAGTGCTCTGAGCCATCGTCTCTGCTGGGGCAGCACTTGCTGCCAACCACTAGAGCTTGTGCCCTGGGCTCAGCCAGCTGCCTTGAGGAGGGTCCTCTGCCAGCGCTGGCTCCATCAGGCAGGGTGGGCAGTGAGCAGAACAGCAGCGATGTGAGGGTCAAGTACTTCACTGCTCCTAGGACAGGATGGAGAAGGACATGGTGTTAATTAATGTACGTTAACAAGGGTCAACCTGAGCAGCAGACAAGAAATCAGCTCCCTCAGAGCGGGGGTTCTCACACCAGCAGAGATATGGCAGAAAAACTCACCTCTTGTCCCATCGGACTGAGTCTCATCTGTTGGACCAAGACCCAGCCGCAGGGCTGTAGAGCTGAAGCCTCACGATAGGACTGGCCTTCCCGCAGGCAGGAGACCCAGTGTCACAACCGGCTTCCTGACTTCCAACCCCAGTTCCTGCAAGCTCTGCAAGAGCCGCTGTGCACGTGCTCCCGGGTAAAGGCCAAGGCTAGGTTCATCGGAACCCGTGCCACCAGCTTAAGCATGACTGGCGCCATCCCGTGCCCCCATGGGGTGACCACCAGCACGAGGCGTCTCAGAAGCTCTCAGACCCGAAGAGCTGGTGTTTCCAGCCCTGCAGCCCTTGCCGTTGGACAGCCTAGATCTCACCCCAGCACCTCCGAGCTGGAGGAGACTGACCCTCGGGGCTTTGCGGGGACGGACAGCCAGGGAAATCTCTTTTGATGGAGATCTCGTTTTTTCCTAGACGGTGTCTCCAGAGACGCTCCTTGCCCTGCGCACCCTTTGTTTCCGGGCTGCTTACACCCCGGGGTGGTGCTGGGACCCTCTGCAGAGCTCTCTCGGGAAAAGCCCTGCCAAGGGCAACAAGAGCCACGCCGGGGGTGGGAGCCTAGCGACAACAGCTCCCGGCTCCCCAGGCGGCGGGTCTGAAGACCCTGCTCGGAAGAGGAAGGGGCTGGCGCTGCTTCCTCATGGCCGGAGGAGACTGCTTGGGGCAGCCTCCCTTTATCCCAGACAAAACCAGTGACAACCGCAGACCCCCGAGCTGGGAGACCCCGCCCGCACGACGCCCTCGGGGACACATTCGGGAGGACCCTTCGGCTCTCCGTACCTAGCCCGCACCCGCCTCCTCCAGTACCCCCGGCCCCACTCACCGGGCAGCAGGAGCCCGCTTGGCCCGAGCCCCGCATCCCGTTCGGCGGCGGCGCGGCCCCGCCCCCTCCACTGCACGCCGGGGCTTGGAGTCCGGGGAGCCCACCCCACCTTCGGGGACTCCTATCTCGGGGAGCCCCCAGCCCCACCAAGAGCTCCCTTCATTGCCAAACGACCGCGGGGATCCATCGGGCCACCAGAACAGCCGGCGGCGGGTGGGAAGCTCCAGCTCCGGGGTTGCTCCATTAACCCCACCTTTGCCATGGCTGCATGGCCATGGACGGAGAGCCCTCCAGGTCCACAGCTCCACCTGCTCCATGCAGGCCGATCACACTCTGGTGACCAGGCACACAACAGGTGGCCTCTGGGGACCGGCACTCAGCCCATGGGGTTGTTGCAGCTCTGTGACACCTGGGGCACATAGGAACTGCCCCTCTCCTCTGTGGGATTCTCAGGAGGTGAGGGTTTCACTGGCCACACTGGGTCCCCCTGTGAAGGGCTGGTGCTTGGGAGGTACAGGATGCAGCTGTGGGATGGCAGATGTCTAGAGTTCCACACAGCCACACACTAGTTTGTTTTGATAAAAACAGGCCAGAGCCTCAGGGACGCTGAATTTAGGGCTGAACGGGTTTGGCTTCCTTTTTTTGTTTTTGCACTGTCAGCTCTCAGACTTCCCGCAGTGATTCGGCGTCACCACAAACGGCTGAACAGAGATGAAGGACACCCTGTACCCCACATGAGGGTGAACAGGGTGGGGTTCACCTATAGGACACACACAAAGATGCTGCTTTGTGGGGAGGGTGCTGTCAGCACAGGATTGACGAGAGGCAGAGACCAACAGAGAGTAGCTTCCAGAGAAGGTTCTTATTGGGGAGACAGGAGTATGGGAGTGAAGTTGGAACCAGGCAGGTTTAGGGGAGGGACTCAGGTCCACCCCATACACCTCAATGTCACTGTGAATTGCACCTGAAAGGAGATTCCTGGATGGAAAGAGTGAAGCCAGTGATGGAACAGACTTCAGCAGCGAGAAGTCCTCTGAGCAGAGGGCAGCTTTGGCACCACGCAATTCCAGGCCACGACAGTGGAGGTGTAGAAGGACGGAGCCTGCTGCTGGCAGAGACCACCAAGGAGGTGGCAGGGGCACCCGAGTAGCCCACTCAGCTCAGCCCATCCAGCACTGCCTGTGCCAGCAGCCTTATGGAGTAAGGAAGCAGCGTAGGGAAGCCTTTGGTGCCTGAGCCAGGAGGACGGCAGTGCCAAGCATTTGCTTCCTCCAGCGCAGATGGGTGCTGGGGCTGATGGACCAAAGGTGGAGAGCAGGGGAGAACAGCTGTGATGAGTGGGAGCCAGCAATGATAGCCCTGGTCCCCAACACAGGGCAGTTGGGACTAGGCTTCTAAAACAACTCATTTACAAGATACATTCACAACAGCGTAAAGTGCTGTGGTTGGAAATACTCTGCTTGTTTCCTTTCCCTCCCCATCATCTTCAACTGGCAGGGAAGAGAAAGCCACCAGCTCCAGGACACGCCTTTGTCTTTACTTTGTCACTTGATGGATGGCATGAGCCAGGTAACCTACGTTGCCTGAAGTAACTCCTGCCACAGAGATTCGTCCGTCCTTTGTCATGTAGATGGAGAACTCCTTGATCAGCCGCTCCACCTGAGGAGAATGAGCAGAGAGGTCAAACTGTGAGCTCTCTCAGCAGAGCACAAATCCACCCAGATTGCCAGAACTAAAACTTGGAACCAGCAGACCCTGCTCTCTGCAGAGCCAGCGGCTCACCCTGTAAACTCAGAGAGATGCTGATGGCTCTGAGACAGAGGGCAAACATGGCAGAATGCAAAAATTGCTGGGGTTCCCTCACTTGGGCTGCCTCACGTGAGTCATCTCAGAGTGGTACCAAGCAATGGTAACTACTTTCAACCACCACAAGCACAGCAGGGAGCAGAGCAAGATCTGCATTCCCACAATGCTTCAGCACTGAGGGCTTGCAGAATGTTTCTCCCAGAGGAAGGACTGCTTACAAGAGCTCATTTTCGCTCTCGCAGTTAAGATTGTGCTGACAGTGACTGCAAACAGACCTACTTGAGACCACAGAAACAGTGTTTTACCTGCTCAGGCTTCAGCCCCGTGAAGCAGAACATGCCAATCTGGTCAGTGATGTGCTGCCAGTTGTGGGAGGATCCCTCTTTCTTGAGGTTGGCCACCAGCTGGGTCCGCATGCTGATGATCCGGTCAGCCATGCCCTTCACCTCCGTGAGCCTGAGAAGTCAATCCAGGAACCGCTCAAAGTGGAGCTGGGACACACCAACACTGCTCCCCCAATCTCCAGCTACCAGGATTGAACCCTTTCCATCTGGAAGGGCCTCATCCCCCAAAAAACATAGGAGATGCAGATAAGCAAAGACCAGGGAGTGCAAACCTGTCACTCCAGCCGGTAAGCTGCTTCCTCCTCCCGTACCTGGTGACTGCTATTTACTTATTAATGCCATAGCTGTTGGCCTCTGTGAGCAGAGTAGAAGCATCTCTCAATTCTGAAAGCCACAGGTGAGTAAGAAGACTCAGGGGAGCACTACCCAACTCCACGAAAAAATCATATGATAAATGAAGAGTGTGGGGGTCCCTGTCAGTGCCAAGGCAGTGCAGTGAGGTGACATTTCGGCTGGGCCCTGGGTCGGGCACAAGCGTTGGCCTGGCAAAGGATGGCAGCTCCCAGCAAAGCCACAGCACACAGCCAGGCTTTGTTCCGCCAGGCCAGCTGCCAGCAGGGACCCAACACCAAGGGGCTGGGAGAGCAGCACAGGCTGATGCTGGGAAGCAGGATTAGGGCATGAAGGTCACATTCCTGGTGCTTGTTCCCAGGGGGTAATGCTTCTACTTCCTCCTGGGTGAGACTTCCTAACGTGGCTATAAGACTTCACTGAGTCTTTTCCACTCCTTGGATAGGCAGCTCAGGCCCCCTCAATCCTCAGGGAGCTTTAGCTCCCCTTTTACAGGGTTTTCTGCCTTAGTAACAACCGGTGCCAGGACATGACTGGGGATTTCTCCAGTGGGAAGTGGTGGCACATGGTTCTGACTGTGGTGCCGAAGCCCAGAGCGGCCCATGAGAGCAGCAGGCAGCATGTGCAGGCCGGAGCTGCCACTGCGCCCTCACATCTCACTGTTTTGAGTGTGAGAGGTGCCCTCTTACCATTCCTTCCGAAGGTCAGGGGTGTTCAGGATGATAGAGGCGATGCGGGCTCCGTTCATGGGTGGGTTGGAATACATGGGGCGGATGAGGATCTTTAGCTGTGACTCCACTCTCTTGGCTTCCTCTGCATCACTGCAGATCACCGTGAAGGCACCCGCACGCTCTCCTAAAAGGAGGACAATCAGGTCCACACAGCCCTTGGATAACTGGGGCTATGGCAGGATTTATCTTATCTCCACCCCACGTGCCCCGCTCACCATACAGCCCCATGTTCTTGGCGTAGGACTGTGACAGGAGGACGTTGATGCCCTGATCGATGAAATGCCGCACAGCCCAGGCATCTCGGTTGATGTCCCCACTGGCAAAGCCCTGGTAGGCCATGTCAAAGTACACTAGGAGGTTTCGTTTCTGCCAGCAAAGAAGGGAGAATGTGTTACCAGAGCTGAGCCCCACTCCACGGAGCAGGGCAGTGAGTAAGCAGAGCCATGCAGCCAGCAGCCTGCTCGAACACAAAGATTCTCATCTGCAAGTGAAGTAGCTCCCCTTCATTAACCAGAGAAGGCCGCTACAAACCCACAGCAACCCACCACGCATCACAGCAGCAGGTCAAGACTCTCCCAGTGCATTTACGGCATGTGAAGTCTGGTCCTGAAGGCAGAACTGGGTTCTGCACTAACAAATGAGTCAACTTTAATGGCTCCTGATTTACCAGTTTCCAGAAAAACAATGTGGGAACCCTCTGGGCAGCTGCCAGTCCTCACAGGCCTCACTCATAGGCCTGCAGCCATCTGTAAGGCCCAGAGGCCATTTTGATTCTACCAGTTCTCAGGACACTCCTAAGGCCAGGCATCCTCAAGCCAAATTTCACTTGCTGCAGCTTAGGGAAGCAGCAGGGAGGAAGAGGAGATGGATGAAGAAAGAACATGCCCTTATTTATTTCCAGCTGAAGCTTGAGAGAAGACACCAGGATCATTAAAGATTTTGCAGCACTTCTAATACACAAGCACTGGGACCTCCCTGCAGCTGCAACAGCTTGCTCTCCTTTCAGGTCTCCCAATCCCAGCTTCCTGGGAAGGTGCCAGCAGAAAGCCTGGTGGTCAGCTAGCATGGGTGCATTTGTCAGGCTCCTCTCTTCAGTTCAGGAACACAGCACCTGCCCTGGCCTCAAGAGCGCAGTGAAAGCCCAGAGATGTGGTTTTCCCAGGAACGGAGCAGTGCTCCTGGAACGCTCTACCGCTCACCTTCACTGTGGCTGCCAACTCCTTCCACTGCTCCTGCCGGGGATCCACCCCAGTGGGGTTGTGAGCACACGCGTGCAAGAGGATGATACTTTTCTCTGGAATTTTCTATGGAAGATGTTACAGAGAATTAATTACAAATGACACATGAGCACTCTCCTCTGTGGTTCTCGTGCGGCTCCTGCCCTGGACAAGATTAGCTCTGCAAGGCTTCTGGTCTTGAGTCGGTGCCTTCCAGCATCATATTTAGGCTTAAAGCAAGATCATCCATTTTCCCACCTCACCTCCCTGCTTAGAGACACAGAAGGCAACTCACAGAAATGTCATCCATGGCTCCGGAGAAGTCAAGGCTGCATGTCTTGGGGTCGTAGTAGCGATAAGCCTGAAGCTGGAGGCCAGCATCACGGAAAATGGGGGTGTGATTGCCCCAGGATGGTTTGGGTAGGTACACATCACGGCTAGCCTTGAAGAATCGTTGCTGGCCAAGAGAAAGGCACAATGTTCAAAGACATTGAATGGATTTAAGCAGCTAGAAAACCGTAAAGACTCAGCTTGGGTCAGAACAGGTCCTGTCCTTTTCCTGCTCTGGCCAGGGACTCACCAAAAAGTTGGCTCCGATTCGCAGAGATCCAGTCCCAGAAATACCCTGCATGGTGACGTACTGCAAGGAAGAAACAAATCCACAAGTCTGAGCAGCCACAGAATGATATAGGGGAAGCCCAGTCACAATATATAAGTATAAGCAGGGCAGGGAGTTGGGGCCCCCAGCAAGCTCAGATCCCCTCCTAGGAAGGGCTGTTTCATCACAGCCTTCAGATGACTGTTACCCTTGGGTCTGGCCGGTCTGCAATGCAGCAGCACGAGCACCCTGCCAGCTCTTCCACTTTTGCTGGGTGCCCACATCCTAACTGCCCAGTTGCTGATTCCCAGCCCACTCCTTACCCGGCCACTCTTGAAAGCTTCGCTGCTTTCACCCAGTGCCAGCTCCGCGGACGCCCGAGTGAAGTCTGCTAGTCCCCCGATGGGCAGGTACTCCTTGTCCATCTTCTTGGATGCTATCATGGCCTCTGCCTGAGAAGGACACACATTTGGCTTCTTTTCACATTTAATCGCTCAAGAGGGGCAAACGTTGATTTACAAGAGTTTCCTGTCAGAGACCAGGGCTCATTCCAAGCCAGTGCAAGAAGGCAACACTGCGCAGTGGCCACGAGAGCCCTTAGTGGGTGCTGCTGCTGGCACAGCAGAGAAGAGTGACTTCCAGCCCATTGCAAGTCAGTGCTACTGCACAAGGACACAAATTTCACCCAAGCAGGAACTGTCTTGCCACATAGCGAGAAGTGATGGTTACAGAAAGGTAGAGATTGTCTCTACATCACCAAAACGGCGACGCTACCCAGCTTCCCAGTTGTGACTCAGCTGCAACACATGCTCACACAGGGAGAGCAAGGGCAAGGTGGCTTTAAAGCCCACACTGATAAGAAATACAGATGATGTGTCCTCCCAAAGCCAAGAAGACCAGCTGGTCAGTACGTGTGTCACCTGCTGGCTCTTTTAACAGCCTGTTGCTCCGCATACAGCCTGTAATCCCCTCAAGGGCAGCAGCCACATCCAGCTTCCCAGGCTGGAGTTTTAGGCAGGCTTATGGAGAACGTGGCAACAACGGCTCAGCAGAATTTCTAAGCCTAATCCAGCGAGGGGACAATGTCAGCTCTCTCCTCACATGTAGGGCCGGCCCAGTAAACACCATCCTGTTCCAGGAACACCTTCAAGTTCAGAGCACAGCTAGGTTGGACGGCTGGGGAAGTCAGCAACCAACTAGATGGGAAGAGGATACCTATTTCCTTTGTTATGCCTGGCTCATTCTGAGGAGCAACAGGCAAACCAGGATGGGATCCTGCCCAGCAGCCAGCACCAGGCTCACCTTGCGAACACAGCTGAGGACATACGGCTTTCCGCTGTCATCCCGGTATGCCCCCACACCCAGGTTCATCTTCTTGGAGTTGGTGTCACGCTTGTATGCTTCTGTCACCCCCAGGATGGGATCCGGGGGACCCATCTCCACATGAGACCACCATGAGCTAAAGTAATAAAAAAGAAGGTCTCAATTAGGCTTGAGAACTGGGCAGGGACATGCACCAGAGAGAAAACCTTCAGGGAAATTTTGTTTTGAAACCACTGGAAAAGGTACAAGTGGATTATCCAGGCAAAAAAAAATCCAAATCTTTTATGCTTCATGACCTGACACTGCATCTGACGTTATGGAATGGGCAAGGAGCCCCAGTCAACTGTGGCTGAAGGTAACAAAGTTCCTCCAGGTCATTAACATGTAGAAATCATTGAATGGTGAGGGTTGAAAGGAACCTCTGAAGATCATCCAATCAAACCTCTCTGCCAGAGCAGGATCCCTCAGAGCAGATCCCAAGAGAAGCAGGAGACTCCACAACCTCTCTAGGCAGCCTGGGTCAGGGCTCTGCTACCCTCACTGGGAAAAGGTTTTGCTTTATGTTTAGGTTGAACCTCCTGTATTCCAGTTTGTGCCCACTGCCCCTTGTCCTGTCGCTGAGCACCATCGAGAAGAGCCTGGCCCCATCCTCCTGACACTCACCCTTTAGATATTGGTCAACACTGATGAGATCCCCCATCAGTTTCCTCCTCTTCTGGCTGAACAGTCCCGGCTATCTCAGCCTCTCCTCAGATGCTCCAGCCCTCTGAGCACCTCATTGATTCTGTGCCGGACTCTCCCCAGCAGCTCCCTGTCCCTCTTGAACTGGGGAGCCCAGAACCGGATGTGGTATTCCAAACTGCAGATTCCAAATAGCCCTTCTTGCCCTATGTGCCAACCTCAGAAAGATCCCAGGAAATGGAAGCCTTAAACTCATGCTCTGGCCAAGTGCAGTGTCTTCCCTGCCCAGGTTAGTCCCCTCTGGCCCAGGCAACTGCACGAAGCTGAATCTGGAGACCCTTCAAACTGCTGGATGTTGTAGCCTGGAAATGGCAGAGGACGTCTTCTCCTTGGTGCGACATGCTTCCATGTGAAGGCCCCTTTCCCTGTTGTCAAGCACAAAACCTCCCTGTGTTAGGAGGAGCTTTGTGCTCTGCAGCTCTACAAACCACCTGCTCCTTGGCAGGATACCTTGAAGATGGAGAAGCTCCCTTAATGTCAAGGGCAGAGCAGACCATGCTATAAAAAGAAACCCATTATTCTCTCTTTGGCCACAGCCTCTGCCCAGTCCCATGTCCAGCTACAAAGGCTGGTAGATACTCTGAGCTGGTGGAGGTGAGTGTGAGCAGATTCATCTCCTGTGGGGAAGGATTCAGTCTTGATTGCTAAAGGAGAAGCTCCTACAGCTAATGGTGCCCGGTATCAGCTTTACAAAGCTTTGAAGTTCAGGGAAGGTGATATCAAATGAGTTAAACAAGCTTTCTCAACCCGGGAATGGTGTCCTGGGGTCAGATCCTGCCTCAGCCAGATTAAGGAAATGCTAATGCAATCAGCAGAACCCACAGGATCATCCTTCCCCTGCACTCTGTCCCTGTTTTGGGTCCTTTTATACTCAGTTGAGTCCCTACATAGCACACTGTGCTCTAACCCATGAGCGTAGGCTGCATCTCATGGAGCTGCAAACATCACCCAGCCTCTTCACACTGAGCTGCTCCTCCCATCAGCACTTATTTCCAAATAAAAAGCTTCCATTTCGCCACTGTGGAAAACAAAAACAGGCAGCAAACACGTACACAGCACAGCCACTTCGGGAAGTTTAAAAATGGAAGATGTGCTTAGCATTTTGTAGACCGCTGATGAGTCTTAATTACCACAGTACAGGATCAACTTAGAAAGCAGGATGAGTCAGACAACGCCTGTAGAGGCAAAAACCTCCCGCAGGTCTGGACAACATGGAATGGGGCTGTGGAAAACTTTTCACAATGCTCCCTGGCAAACGAGAGGTGAGGGAAGAAGGAAACACTCTGCGCAGGAGTGTGTCCCTCTGTGGGATACCTTTCCGGGATTATTTTGGGACCGGAGGCTGCAGGAGTTGACCAAGCTGCTGCTTCAGAGATGGAGACGGTGCCTTCTTTCTGCCGGGCTTTTAGCCAAGCAGCTTACAGTGTTTTGGGTATTTAGGTCCCGATCCTGTAAACACTTAAGCAGGTCACTGGGCTCTAACATAACTACTCCTGCAACTAATGCTGATCCTGCAGGCACCTACCTAAGCCTCAATACTCCAGAGAGTTAAGTACTTTGTCTTTCTATTGGCTTAAGGTAGTGTGGGGTAGGTTTAGCAGTGATTTTCCCATTCTCAGCTGCAAGGTTTTGGGGTGAAGGCCAAAGAAAGGCTCCTGTGCCGTTTCCAGGGTGGTGAACTTGCAGGAAGACTGGGGAAAAAAAAATCCAGGCTGAGTTGTCCAGACACACCAGGATCCCCAAGAGATCACAGAGGCAAAGCTTTCTAGACAGAGGTTTGGCAGAAGGGGAACTCAAAGCTAACAAGTCATAACACATCGCTGCCCCTGCTTTATTTTGAGCGATTAAAAGAGCACCAGCCTTCATTAAAGGTCAAAGTTATAAACAGCACATCCTTTCTGCCAGGCTGGGGGGATTTCAGTGCAGAACAAGAAGCGATGAAGTTTACACCAAGGCTGAACTCCTTGAGGGATACCTGATGCAAGACAAGCAAGCGGCTATGGGACTTGAACACAGGCAGCCTGAGTTTGAGGTTAGAGCTGAGCAGTGCTGGTATCCAAGTGGTCTCCAAACTCTTCAGCCAGGTGGTCTTCAGAACCAGTTGAATGCAAGGGCAGAGCAACAGATGGGACAGAGGGTGGGAAACTGCACCAGGAACAGTGTAAACCCTGAAAAAATGTCTGTGGAACTGCTGGCCTGGGCTCCAGAGCCCCAGGAGCGAGCTCATGGACTCAAGTCAAGCCCAGAAAGTAAGTTTTCCTCTAGTTAGGCAAGAGTTCACAAGTCAGTGATGGTTTCCATTGTGGAGAGGCCAAGCCATGCACCTCCACCCTGGATTTTAAAATCCCTGCCAAAGTCCCCATAGCTAAAAGCAGAGCCCAGGGCACCAAGGTGATGCTGCTGGCCAGATACCACAGCTAAAGCAAATATTTGCCCAAGAGCAATGCCAAGCGGCTGCTGGCTCCTGAGCTCCTTTCAAGCCTAAAAATGCACTGCTGTGGTAAGTTCCCTACCAAGAAAAACACTTAAAATAGCTGTTGTGTGATGTATCAGACAGGAGTTATCACCTAAACTGGCATCTCGGTGTCACGGGAGCCATTTTAACTGTTCTCTATCTCTTTATCTCTGCCCTGGTTTTAGAAAGACCATTGCTAGTCCCAGGTGACGCTGCTGAAGATAAGGAAATAGAAACTGCTTATCACTGCTCAGCATCAGGGATAGTGGGCTGCTCTTGGGCAACAACTGGAGGTTGTGAGTTTTCTAGAGAGCTGCTTCTCTGCTTGCTGAGAAGAACCAGAAATTTGCCTCACAAGAAGCAGGAGCTGGGAGACTTTGCCTTGCAATGAGCCATGTTGAACAGAGCAGGGCTGATATCCAACAGTCTCATTTATCTGCTGGAAAGGGGAAATACAAACCCATGTGGCTTTTATGCTCTCACAAGGGCTGGGAGCTGATCCTTAGAGCTTCCAGCATTGGCCAGGAGTCAAAGGGCTCTGGAGAGCAGCAGGGCTCTGAGCAGGTGCCTCCGCTCCTTGGCCAGCTGGTCTTGGTGGAGTGGCTGGCACCCGTGGCTCTTGCGCCCCAAGACACCAGCTCTGGGCTCTTCATAGGGCTACCAGTGTGAAACTGATCCTCGCTGGGTGCTGCCAGCAGGCTTTGCAGTAGTGCAGACAGCTCACTGCACTCATAGTGTCCCCCAGCCCCATCACATGGTGCCTGGGGGTCACAGCAGACCCCCATTTGAGGCCCATTTCATGGTGCACGGTGGGAAGGCTCTTTTGTCTTACTACAAGGTGCCTGTGAGGGAGCTGCACCCCACCTCCATTTCACAGGGATGGGGTCCTTTGTGCCCCGTTGCACACCCCTAGCAGCACCCCAGCCTCATCTCTTGGTGCACATGACCCATCTTTCCAGCACACCACCAGCAGGACCCTTGTCCCTTTTCACAGCACAAAGGGGCTCCTCATGCCCCGTCGCACATCACACACACAGCCAGCATGACTTCAGCCTTTCTCAGTATGGGGTCTCTTGCCCTGGAGACATTCCACACCCATCTGGAGGTGCTCCTCTGGGATCTGCTCCAGGAAAACCTGCTCTGGCAGGAGGGTTGGACTAGATGATTTCTAGAGATTCCTCGCAATCCCACCAGTGTAGGATTCAATGCACAAGGCCCTCATTGACCACCACCTGCAGCATCCCAGCACCCCTCCTCCGTGTAGAACCCCCCCCCCCCGCCCCGGTTCTGGTGCAGGGCTGCCCCCGCCAGCTCCTGTTATGCCGATTTGACCCCCGCCTGGGGCCACATTTCTCCGTTCAGCGCCCCTCCCCATCCCCGTTAACCCGCTTCAACCACCCCCACTGTCCCCATTTCCCGGTGCCCCCCCCACGCCCTCCACGCCGCTCCCCAAGGGCAGTCCCGAAAAGCGGGGGGGGGGGGGGCGCACGCGCATCATGCGTTGCAGCCAATGGGAGCGCGATGAGACACATCGCGCCCCCTCCCCTCAGCCAATGCACGACCGCTCCACTGTCCCCACTTCGCCTCACGGGGTGTGGGGTCACCGAGAACAGCACCCCCGCCTCCAAACCCCCTCCCGGGTACTGGCGGCCCCGGCAGGGTCGATCCGCCCCCCTCGCCCCAGCCCTCGCACCTGGCGCGGGAGGCGGCGGCGAAGCGCGGGGCGGGCAGGAGGCGGCGGCTCTGCAGCAGCGACATAATGGCAATAGCAATGGCGACGGCGACGGCGGCGGCAGCGCGCGAACACAGGCACTGCCTCCCTAAGCCCGGCGGGTGCCGGCTGACCCTTACGCTCCGCCCTCAACCCCTGCTCGCCCCGCCCGCACCCGCACAGCGCCCTCCGGCGCCCGAGAGGACCGCTCTGGGCAACTGGGATGTAACTGGGGCAGCGACTGGGGAGCGGCAGGCGGTAACCGAGACGGGATTTGGTCAGGCTGTGCTGGAGCGTGTTGGGGCATACTAGGCTGTAGAGGGCATTGCTGGGCCATACTGGGCTGTACTGGTCTGTACTGCACTGGGCTCTAGAGGGCATCGCTCAGCGATAGCGCGTGGGGCTGTGCTGCGCCGTATGGAGGTGTACGGGGCTGACGGGAGCCGATACTGGGATGTATGAGGATTTACTGGGCGGGTTTGGGGCATAATGCCATTACACTCTCAGGTATAGTGGGCGTGTACTGCACTATACTGGACTGTACAGGGTTGTACTGGGCCATACGGGACTGTATTGCACCGCACTGGGCCATACTGGCCAGTACAGAGGCTGCTCCCCGTTGCACTCTTGAGCTCAGCCAGCATCTCCCGCACGTCCACAGCACCGACCGCAGTCCCAGTCCACTGGTGCTAGGAGTTACTGGGAACTGAGTTGTCCTGGGGACCACCAAGCTGGGACATCAGTGTCATTTAGGGGAGGGGGTACCACCTTCCCCTGGCCCCCCAGATCCTCATGGAGAGATCCTAACTCTTCCCCCCTGCTCCAGACCCTCATGGTGGGGGTTCCCATCTTCCCCTGGCCCCCCAGTCGACTTTGGGGGCAGATCCCACTTCCCCCTCAGATCCTCATGGGGGGAATTGCACCTCCCCCTGATCTCCACTAGACACTCCTGGGGTGGGGGTGTATATCCCCCTTGCTCCCCTCCAGCTGACTTTGGGGAATGACTCCACTCCCACCTCTCTCTGCCCCCCTCAGACTCCCCTTTTTTTGGGGGAAGGGGGTTTAAAGAGAAGCTGGGCTGTAGCAGTACTTTAATTTATTTGTAAACTCATCTTTGGTTAATGATAAAAACTCAAGAATTGGGACCAACCAAACAAAACTGATATCCCCCCCAAAATAAAATAAAATAATTAATAGGGTACAAAAATAAAATAAGTGGGTCCCCCCACCCCCAGATGGGATTTTCACAACCAAGAGCTGCTGTTGGGGGGGGCAGTTGCACAGAGGGTGGGGGGATTGGCCATGGATGCTGAGCCACTCCCCTCCTCCCAGTGCTGCCAGTGGTGGATGCTCCCCCCACTGTGCTCATTTTGGGGGTGTCATGGTGGTGGTGGGTGTGCTACACAGGGGGTTCACTGCACAACACAATCTCCAGCTCCTTGCGGTAGAGTTTGCCACCGTCTGCCAGATTCATGATGCTCCTGCGGTAGTTGGTGAGCTGTTGGATGTTCATCTCCTGCAAGGAACCAAGGGGGTTGGGGGAGGAGTTCAGGGGGTTCAACACCCCATTTATCTTTGGGGTACCTCCACCTTGTGACCTCCCTGCCCAAACTCCAAGAACAGCCTCCCATAGGGACATCAGCCAGCATCTCCTGGTCCTCAAGGAGAAGACACACATGGGTGGGAGGTGCCGATGGCAGGGGGGGACAAGGCACAGGGTGAGGTGAGGCGGTCCAGGGCGGCTCAAGGCTCTGTCCCATCCTCCTCTCCCCAACTCACTTTCTTATTCTTCTCATACAGATCCTTGAGGAGCGCGTCCAGCTCGTTCTCATCGATGAAGCCACTCCCGTCCTTGGGGATCAATGGATGGACGTCAGCGGGGAGAAGGACACGAGGCCAAGCACCCCCACACGCAGGGCTTGGAGGAAACCCATCCTAAATCCACACTGGGAAGGGACTAATCCCGAAACCCCACTTTGGGGGTAGGGTTAGTTTCTTGCAGACCTTACCTTGTCATAGAAGGCAAAGATGGCGTTGAACTCCTCCGAGGAGAGCTTCATCCCCTGGGCAGTGGTGAGGGACGTGGAGGGTCAGGGGGTGGGCAGAGGGTTTAGGGGGGATTAAGAGTTTCTGGAGGGGTTTATGGGTGTTTGAGGAGGTTTGGAGGGGTTGGGGTTTTTTATGATGTGATGTTTTTCATTATTTTACCTGAAACTTCAGGAGGAAGTTTTCTTGCACAGGCAGAAGTCTAAGAAAGGAGAAGGGCTGAGGTGAGTGGGCAGCAGCCAGGAAAAGCCACTTCTTTAACCCCAAATGACTCTTTCTTTCCAAAAAGGGGAGTAATTAATGAGGGAAAACTCTTCCTGGGAAGCTGGACTGACCCTCCCCTAGACACGTGTGTTTCAGGGTATCTTCCCCATCTTGTCCTTACCGGGACATCTCTGACAGACCCAGCTTCCCGTCACCGTTCATGTCGAACATCCGCAGCTGCAGGGGGACACAAGAGGTACCCAGTCACCCTCTGTGAGATGATGAGACTCCCAGGGCGGGGGGATTTTCCTGAGGGTCCCACTTACAATGGTCTGTGTGTACTCCTGCAGCTTGGGCTCATCATAGGGCCGGTTCGCCTTCTTCAGCAGGTCTGACAAGAAGCCCTGCAAGGAGAGAGGGACTCGTGGGCCAGCCTCATCCCAAGATGTCTCCATGGAGACATCCCACCAGCACAAACCCGTCCCCACAGCCCACCTTGAGCTCATTAGCCTCGATGTAGCCACTGCGGTCCGTGTCGTACCTGCGCCAAGCCTGGGGAGCAGCCGCCAATGTTAGTGGTGGTTCCCCCACCCCAACACATCTGTGGGTGCCCCAAGGACCCCTTACCCCAGCAGGGATGGGATCACCTCACAGCTCGTGGTGGCCTCACCAGTGCCACCTTCTCTCCCTTGGGGCTGGACACTTTTGTGTCCCTCACCCCTGCAGGCGAGGCCAGGCTTTAATATTGATTTTATCAGGTTCTACCAAACAATAGCCCACTCACCCCCCACCCTGTGCCACAGGGTGCTCCTCTTGCACCCATTGCCTGCACCCTGTGTTCAGCTTCCAAGGACAAGCTCTCCCATGCCCCAGGATGCAGCATGTCCCCCGCCACCCCCGCATTTGGGTCCCCATCAGCAAATTCCCTCTCACCCTGCTGATGGATTCACCCCAAGTAGGGTCATGGTGAGGTTTTGGGGTGCCCCAGTAGGGTGCTGTCTGCTTCAGCACATCCCTCAGGCCCTAAAGACTGACCACCCGGAGGGAGAATTAATGGAAATGGTTCCAAATTCTCTCAGCCTGGCCCTGAAGACCAGGACATGGTGTCCAGCTGCCCCAAGAGGTGCTCAAGCGATGCTGAGGACTGGGAACACTCACCCCGCTCCCACTCCCCCCACTCCAATCAGCACCTTGCACACCAGGACATGCCAACTCCCCTTCCTAGGCTGAGCTAAAGCCAAGGATTCGGGGGAGACTGGGGAAGGGGTTTAGGCACTGCCAGTCCCTGGAGCCTCATTCACCTCCATGAACTCAGAGCTGGACCTCACGTGCTGGCGGAAACACAGCAGGAAATTCTCCTCTGTGGGCAGGATCTGGGCCAGCTGTGGGGACAGGGTCGGGTAGGGGGACATCAGCATCAAGGTGGGGACTGTGGGCAGCGTCGGGGGGGGCCCTGGGGTGGGCACTGCTCACCTCCGCCATCTCGATTTTGCCGTCAGCGTTTTTGTCGTACTTGTGCATGAACTCCTTCATCTTGTCGCCCAGGTTGTCGTACTTGGAGTCCTGCTGGGAGGGCAGTGTTTAAACCCCCCTCACCCCATGTCGGCGCCCCCCCCGCCCAATTCCTTAGTGCCAATCCCAAACGGGGCTGGGATCAGTCTGATGGAGCCCTGGCGAGGCCCTTACCACACCAGCCCCCTTCCTCGCGCTTTCCAGCTCCTGGAAGAAGTTTTCCAGCTCCTTGCCTTCGATGTAGCCATTTCCTAGGGAAGGAATTAAAACAAGAAGCGGTGAGAGTCCCCCAACCCTGGTGTCAGAGGGAGAGTGGGATGGTCCTGGGGGACAGGGCGCTTGCCTCCAGCCCAGTGTCACTCAGACCTGGCAATGACTGAGTTTGCAGAGAGCCTGGTCCCCCTGTGGTGCAGCCTGCAGCAGAGGGCATAGCTCCAGTCTTGTGGGGTGTGGGGGGCTCCATCCCCATCCTTAGTGAGAGCAAATGGGGAGCAGGGATGAGACACCCAGCACAGCATCACCCCCCAGTGCAGAATCAGCTCCCATGGTAGGAAGCCCAGTGCTGTCTCCGAGGTGGCCGGATACTCAGCAAGCTCCCTGTCCCCACCAAGATCTGGCTCCCATGGAATGTGGGGTGACACCACGGTATCCCCAGCCCTTCCCTGCCCACTGGTGGGATGGCTCAGCTTCCATAGCAGTCCTCAGTAGCTTTGAGAGGGTGAACAGTACCAGGGGACAACAGCAAGGAGCTACCATTCTGCCAGAAATCTTCCCTCCCACCAACATCTGGGCACAGCTGGGGGTTGCTGCTGCTTCCTCAGGGGTATCACACCCACCACAACCTACCCCACAGCTTCATCCCCTTTGGCACTGTCACCCGCAAGCTCCTGGGCAGCATCATCTCCCCACTGCTACTTGGTGGCTGGGAATAACCTGTCCTCATTCTGGCTGGCAGCACTTGGGAACATCTCGGGGCACCTTCCTGGTTGAGAGTTGTCCCTCCCAGGAGGGTGTGAGGGGCTCAACACTGTTGGGCATGAGCCCTACAGGGGTTTGATTCTCCAATGCCCTTCCCTTGCAGGTGGTGGGGAGCCCCAGGCTCCTCAGAATTCAGCTGGGAAATCAGAATTAGCCAAGTTGGGAGGCAGAGATAAGAATAAGGGCAAGAAAAGCTGGGGGCCGTAACTTGGCAGCAGCTTGGACTGGTCTGATCAGTGTCAGCAGAGCAGGAGCGTGTGGCGCAGTGTGGACATTCTCTTCCGGAGAGCCACAAACGCACTTTGGAGCCTCCCAAGGCCAGGGTCAGCCACATGAGGATGTCAAAGGGGATATCTCTGGGGCTGAGCATCATCCTCACTGAGTCCAGCATCTCCCTGACTACTCAAGTTTCTCATTCCCAGGGTGCCTGCAGACTTGCCCTGCCTGGGGGGGCCACAGGCCAGGCTGGCCCCATGCCTGGCCCTGTGTTTAGGGGATGACAGAGCACATCCAGCGGGACGTGCTGTGGGACACCCACCCAGGATCTCAACACCCCACGGCCTCCAGCCCCTCAGTTGCTACAGGGCCAGCTCCAGCGGCGACAGGGACAAGCTGTGCCTGTGACCGCCCGCATAATGGGAGGCTGCAGGAGGGACCCCAGCGTAGGCTGAGCCCCAGCCAGAGATGCTGCGTGATGCAGTTCCCAGGAGGGTTTTGGTCCCCAAATGGGGCCAGGGGACCCCGGGGAAGGGCAGGAGATTCCCCTGGCTGCTCTTCCCGAGGGGATCAGCCTTCACCGCACCACAGAGCGGAGATAAACTATTGTCCCACCCAAACGATACTGTTTTTTTGCATTTCTCTCTCCACTTTGGGGGACTGGGTGTGATGTGTGCGGGTATGACTTTGTGGAGAGGTGACAACCCCCTTAGCACCACGGTCACAGCATCTTCGGGGAGCGGTTTTGTGGGACTGGGGAGCAGATGGGGAGGGACTGAGTGCTCCAGCCACAGGGTGGGGGCAATTCCTCATCCAGCTCCGGGCAAAGGACACCCCCTGTGTCACCCCAGGACGGCCCTGGGGCCAGGCTGGTCGCTGCTTCAATTCCCAAACCTCCAGGCAACCCAGATGCCAAGGAGGGGGGACCCCGGGGTCGGCAGGACCCCCTCAGGCAGCTCGTAGTAGTGACACCAATTCCGACCAGGCAGCCAAGGGAAGCGCCAAGGAGACCTGGGGCACCCTCGAGAGTTTCTGGCAGGGTTCAGTGCTGAAGGTCCCCACCCTTTCCCAATGGGGAGCTCCTGGATGTCCGTTGGGGCTCCTCATTGCCCCGGGAGGCCTTTCATTGCCACGGGAGGCTTCTCATCATCTCCGGGGTCTCCTCGTCATCCTGAGGAGGCTCCTCATCGCCCTGAGCGGTTCCCCCGACGGGATGCCCAGGGACCCTCCGCTGTCCCCCCTCCCTGCTCCGCTCTCCCTGGGGGTCCAGGGGGTCTCAGCCCGGTGCCCTTCCCACCGGTTCCCGTTCGTTTCCCCCGCGGGACTGACCGTCGGCGTCGAAGTGCCGCCACACGTCGAGGAACTGGGAGGCGGTGAGCTCGGCCAGGTGGAGGTGCGGGGCCTGCTGCGGGCCGGCCATGTCCCGCTGTCCCGCTGCGTGCCCGTCTGTCCTTCCCCCCTATCCCGCCGCTGCCGTCGCCGCTCGCCCGCCGCCGCCTTTTATAGCCGCCGCCTCTGCAAGAGTCGCCCGCGGCCGCCAGGGGGCGCTGCCGACACGGGACTCCGGCACCGGTGACGGCGTCGGGGAGTGACGGGACGGACAGATGCAGGGAGAGGCGGACCGCGGGAATGGGGCAGCGGCACCGCGGGGCAGGGACGCGGGAGCAGGGCATCAGGACAGCGCCATCAACGCGGCAACCGGGACACCGGGAGAGGCGGGAGTAGCGCGCCCGGCCACTTGTCCCTCCTGCCTTGTTACCTGCCCCTGCACTGTGTCACCTACCCCTATCCTTTGCCACCTACCCCTGTCCTGTGCCACCTACTCCTGCCCCATTCCCTGTCCCGTGCCAACCCCTACTGCCCCATCACCTGCAGTCCAGGGCCACCTACCCGTATCCTCTGACATCTACCCTGTCCTGTGTCATCTACTCCCGTCCCACCACCTAGCTCTGCCCTGTAACACCTACCTCTGTTCTACATCACATTCTCTGCCTCATGTCACCTACCCCTGCCTCTTACCCTACCCCATGTCCCCTGCCCTACCTAATGTCACCTACCCTTGCCCTAACAGCCTTGCCCTGTCACCTCCTCGTGCCTGGCACCACAGCTCTCCTTTAAGTCCCTTCCTGTGACACCCAGCTCTGATCCTGTTGCCACATCTGTGTCATTGTCCCCTGCCTCTCTGGGCTCCTGGCAACAGCCTCACAGCACATTATTTACTGGTCCAGGTGGTGGTGGAGCAGGGTGGGGGCAGTTTCAGTGCCACCACTACCGACAGGCCATGCCATGGCCACAGCAAGGCTGTCAACCAGGACCCATGGCTGGGGCAAGGACACAAAATCCTGACGCTTCTCCCATGTTTTGGAGGAAAACCCAAGGAACCTTTGGATCAAGGCTTGACCATCCCCACTGGGAGGGGTCTCTTTGTAAGAGTCTCCTTGGAGGGGTGGGAGTAATGCTCATCCCAAACAGAGATGTTTTGTGCCCCTCCATGGCTTGTTTAGGGAGAGTTTTCTTTTCCCAAGTTTTCGCCAAGAGCAGGGAAATTTCCAGACCCAAACAAACAGCCACACGTGGGGTTTGTCACCGGCTCTGGTGCAGCCTGCCCAGGGGAAGTGTTGCCATGGCTACGGGGGGGGGAAAAAAAATCATACAATTCAGATCCAGTGAGGAGACCGGGCTGAGGGAAGTGCTTAATTAGAGATGAGAAGGCAGCAGGAAAGTTCAGCCGAGAGCAGAGCTGGGACAGGGTTAGTGGCAGGCGGCTGTGGGGAGTTAGCGGGGCATGGCTTGTCCTGCCAGCACCTCTTGGTTTTGCCTCTCAGCTGGGAGAAAATGGGGGTGTGAGGTGCTCCCTTGAGCTGCAGAACTCACAGCTCTCTTGGAAGCAGGTATAGCACCCGGAGATGGCCCCAAGCCTGACTTTAGTCATGGGAAACTGGGGCAGGCTAGGCAGGACACCTGGCTTGGGGCCTGGGAAGGAAGGTGCTGCACCCGTGTGTTATGGTGAGAGCCAGGCTCGCACATGGAGCAGCAGGGTGGCCTTCCCCTCCTCCCTGCTGCTCCCTGCAAAACTGTGTGGAGATAGTGAAGGGTGTCCCCAGTGTTCAGTTCACATCTCCTGGGGTCCGGCATGGAGCTAAGTCCCTCAAAAGCTCCTTTCTCCCATTATCGGTGCAGTTTCCCAAGCAGAGCTCATTACTCTTCCATCTTCCCCTGCACTGCGTGCAAAATCCTCCTGGGGGCTCAGAGCAGGCACCCTGTGCCTCTGTGGGGTTGAGCTCTGAGATGTGTCCCCAGACATGCCCCGGCTGCAGGAAGAAGGGCCACTCGGGTCCCCAGCATTACTGCATCGCCTGCTCTGTGGGAAGCAGAGCCCCAGCCCACAGCAGAGATGGTTCTGGGCCAACAGACCAGCTCAGTCACACTGCTCCAGGGCTCTCACCTCTCTGCTGCTGGAGATCCTAGGTTGTTCCGTGTTAGCGTATGGGAGCAAAACGTAGGCTCTGGCAGTGCCCTGAACCTGCTTCCTCAAACTGCCTCTGTCAAGGATGGGGACAGGCAAGAAGGGCTTATTATGCAAGAAGGGGTTTGCTAAGGCTTGGCACAAGTTCCAGAGGAGGAAAGCAGCTGGTGATGGTTCTTGTGTTTAAAGTTATCTACCAGCATAGACATCTCAGCATGGCCAGTGGTGTGAAGGGATGGCCTCTGGGCTGCAGAAGAGGTGTGGTGGTTCACTCCAGCCTTCACCCACGTCCCGGCTCTTCGACCAGCGCCTGTCTGAGAGTACCACCAGGTTTTGGAAAGGACAGAGTCTCAGGCTGCTGGGAGCAGGGCTTTAATTCAGCAACGAGCTGAGCTGAGCCCAGTGCTGTGACCCACACTGTGTCGCTCCCCTCTGCCCTGCACGTTCAGCCTGGCAGGGGGGAGTCTAATTCTTTCCGGAGTAATGAATCCTTGCAGTGAAGACCTGAAGTTTTTGTACAAAAGCCTGACCCACCACCACAGCAGAAACCCCTTAATTCAGCTGCTGGTTTTCAGTAAAGAGAAACATCTAAAGGAATTTTGATAACTTGAAGGCAAAGCGTCTGTTCAGCTGCTGAGCTGAGGCAGGCAGCACATTTTATTTTTTAAAGCTTTTTGGTTGACTTTTATGTAGAAAAGAGAGGAAACAGCAAATCTCACAGCAAAGGAAGTCTAGGCCACTGAGACTTGCAAAGGAAATGGGATGGATCCCACTATGGGGTTTTTTCTGAGTTGTTCCTCAGATAACAGCAGAGATCTCTGCTGAAAACCTCATGGTATGGCCCAGCCACAGATTATATCAGAGGTTTCTCCTCTGGACACTCCACGTTTATGTGTGGTGGAATCACACACAAGGGCATTGACACAGATATCATTGGAGCAAATCATCTCTTAAGTTCCCTTCCAATCCAACCCTTCATCTTCTCCAGGGGACTCAAAGCAGCAGGGCCTCATGACCTGGAAAGTTTTCTCTAGATGGAGCAGCAAGAGAAGGAAAGGGCTGGCACACAGGATGGCCAGTTGGTCTTTTGAAGCCGTGGCCGGGAGAGAGCAACGGAGATGTCATGGGCGCCCCCACGCTGGGTATGGCAGCGTGGGACAACCTGTGTTGGTGGCACTGGCCGCAGCGAGCAGCACTGGAGCTCATTGCTAACCACAACACTGATACAGCCACGATCGGTTATGCAATTTGGGGTTCTTTTCCCATTTGCCAGGTTTTCAGCTTTTCATGCATCTTCCACCCATCCCTATTCCCACACAGCAGCCCAGATTTATGAGGAAAGCAGTGCAGGAATGAAAGGAAATCTGAGGTCAACTTACAGTCTCCTTACAATCCTCTCCTTTCAGCTAGGGTTGTTGCCAGAAAGCCCTGAGAGCACTAAGTAAAAGGCACAGCAAGAAGGAAACCTCATCCTGCCTCCAGCACGGAGGCACCAACGCACCAGCACATCCCATCACACCCTCCAGCTGCTCCAAAGTCAGTTGAGCTCCTCTGCGTCTTGGTAGTCCACCTCCCCCCAGCAAGAGCTCCTCAGTGGGATCAGTGAGAAACACCCTTGCAAAGTCCTGATTCTCCTGACCTTCCTCCCTCACAGGGGTTGGGTGCAGGGAGTACAGCTGAGCATCTCCTTCCCTTCCAACCCATGGCATTGGCACAGCAAGCAAAAACTAATCTTCCTGGGATCACAGCAGGTTTTATTTGTTTCGCACACGCCTTCCCCTGCCCTGCGTAATTGTATCCCAGCCTTTCAAAACACAGCAGCAGGAAAAAAAGTTGGAGTATCTCAAAACCCAGATGAACCCACTTGTTACTTGTCTCTCCCAAAGAAGGAGCAAGATCCCTTCCCCAGCACCCAGGGCATCTTCCCTCTCCCCAATCACAGGGACAAAATTCAGGAGGTTCATGACTTTTTGAGCCATCCACGTCAACCTTGGATAGCACAAAGAGCCCCCCAACTGCTTAAGGTGTCTGATGCAATTTAGAAAACATTTCTTTAAAAATTGATGTAATTTGCCCAAGATTTATTGGCCTGATGGCTTTCAGACTCATCTGATTCCATGTTCTGGGGCCTGGTAGGACTGGAGAGAGGACCAGACTCAGCCTGCTGTGAGGCGTTGCGCTCAAGCTTCTCATTGTCTCCAGCCTGGCCTGAGAAGCAGCAGCTTAGCAGCAGGTTTGGGAGATGTCTCCCTCCCTGCTGCAGAGTCCAGCCTGGCCCTGATGAATTAGCGGCGCCTGCTGAAACCCCGGCCCCAGCGACTCAGGCTGCTCCCCAACCACAGCTGCCCCCCCCAGCTGGAGAGACTATTTACTGAAAGTATCGATGCATGAATGTGAAGCATCCTTTGCTAAGCAGAGGAAATGATCTGTTCTCTCTTTGCTCTGTAACAAGCCTGCACTGGGACAAGACTGAAAAGGGAGCAGGTAGAAGTGGCTTCTTCTTGCTCTGCACAGCTGCCACTTCCTGTATTTCACGGCTTTTGCTTCTGCTGGTGATGAGCACTTCACTGCTGCCAAACCTGAAAAGGCACTAGTCATGGAAGGAGGACCTGGAATTGCTTTCCCTCTGCATCTCACCACCAGAACTCATCCCTGAGACTGTCCTGACAGTTGGACCCACTGAATGGAAATTGCAGCTGTCCCAGGGCTCCTTCAAGTGCCAGGAGCTGCTGGACAAGTGACTTGGCCAGTCAAGTGCAGGTAACAAATCCTCTTCCTCCAGAAGTCCTCAAGACCACGCTGGGCAGATATTTGTCAGGACTGACCACAGGCACCCTCTGCTCAAGCGGAAGAAAGGGACAGGGTAGCCACCACACTTGAAGTCCAACAGTTTCATGGAAACCTGCATGACCCAACTCCATTCCTGCTGGTGGCAACATCTGCACCATGGAGTAGCTGACAACGTTAACTGCAGCATGAAGGGCTTTGGGCAAACACCCAGAAAAAAAACCTCACCAGGCCACAAGGTCCTTCTGCAGCCAGAGCTGAAGAAATGTCATGGAGGGCTGAAGGCTGCAATGGAGGGCAAGCTGTGGTAAACAACCAATCAGCTAAATTTAGGAAGGCAGACTGGGAGCTCTCCATGACCAGCTGGGTGTCTTCAGTTCAGACAAGTGTCAGCTGAAAACATTTAGCTACGACAGTGATGGGCTTTATGGAGAGCTCCAAGATAAATGAAGGGAAAAAGCTTATGTAATAATTACAGCTGCTGGCTCACATCCGGCTGCACCCACAGGCTCAGCCTGACATTTGGGGAACAATGAATAATGCACCTTTCTGGTGAACAGTCAGCCCTTCCTTGACAGACCGTTGACATGCTGGTAAAGCAGAGTGTGGTGGCCTCTCCTGGTTGTTCTTTACTCATTGCGAGGGTCCATCCCCTCATGTACCTGTTCTGAAATAATTTCCGCTGCAATCTCACATCAAATTCCACAAACTACTACTGGTACTCCACTGACTGGTGCTGCAGGGAGAGCAAAGCTGAGGGAAACACTGGGTGAGACTGGTCTCTGTCTCAGGACACCAAAAAGTAACTGATGTCCAGTGCTACTGTTCTCCAAGACATCAAGAAAGAGAAGAAACAAAGCTAGGCAGAGCTGGATCTGGAGGTTCCAGCTTGGCCACTTCCACATGGAGCTTGGGCAAATCACACCTCGTACCTGAGCTGCACTGCCGCTGCCAGTAAAACAGGGTGGCAGTGATCTGAGGCTGGAAACAGAATGCAGAGGTGCCAGCGGTTACTGGGGACATGCTGAGTTACAGCAAACAGCTGCTGAGCTTTGCAGCTGGTCCTGAAGAGCCTGGCCTGTTTTACATACCCAGGAGGCCAGGTCCTCACCCAAACTTCAGAGTGGACTTCCACCGCCTTCAGGTCAGGCCCTACCAAACATGCCCAGCAGGCTCCCAAACACCCGTTTGGGCACTGGCTACTCTTGAGGGGATAATTCTAGTGAAACTCAAAGCAAACCTCTGTGCCTGACCAGCTAGTGCACAGAGACAAAGATCAAGAGGTATATTCCAAAGCAGGAGAGCAGAAGGGAGCAGTCTCACCAAGAGCTCCGCTCCAGCACTTGCTGTTTATGATACAGATGATGGAGGTCACTGACAGTTGGAGCTTTCCCCCAGCTTGCCAAGGATGTGCGTGACCAGCTTCTGCAGGGCTTCAGCTCGGACCGCTGAGGTGCGGAGCACTTCTTCATGGTTTGCTTTCTTTTGGCTGTTGTAGCTCATCACCGCTTCGTTGGTGATGAGGGAGATGCCGAGGACTCTGAGGCCACAGTGCCGGGCTACAATCACTTCTGGGACAGTGCTCATGCCTGTGTGGGGGGAGAAGACCAGAATGAGTCAAGGTTTACACCAAAGCAGGATCTCTCCAAGGCTGCAAACCACCATCATGCCCTTGGCTGATTCCCCCCTGCTCTCTGTCCAAGCTCTGCAATGGTTAAAGGCAGCAGCAGCTGTAACACCACAGTTACAACTCGGTTCAGCATGATAAACCTCCCACATGTGATGCCTGCGTGCTGCTTCTCTCTCCCCAGGACGTGTCAGACCGCTTGCTGCCACCCTGCAAGAAGCCCCAACGTGCCGTGTCATTTGGCTCTTCTCTTCCTTGGCTGAAAAAAGCATCAGCAAAGAAAATGGCTCAGTGGGAAGCTGAGCTGCTTCCCTCACGTACTAAGAACCAGCCAATAACTGGTGAACACACTTCCATGAGCCAGGGGTCAAACTGGAGCGATCCTATGGATCACAACACCAACCTTCCTCCTGGATGGAAATGTTTCCACAACCATCATCCCTCAACAATCAAGATTCTTATGAGGGGCAGCAAGAATCCTTATGGTGCCAAAATTTAAAAGATAATAGAAAAGGACTTTATTTCTGATTGGGCCCCACTCAGTCCTGCTGCAGTTGAGCCATTTGAGAGTGGGAGATGTGTGTTTGGGAAATAACCCAAACACTGTGCTGGGATCCCCATCTCAAGCAGCCATAAGTGCAGAGACTTCCTACAGATCCATCCCAGGAGCTGCACTAAGCCTCTGCAGAACTAAGCAAAACCACTCCGTGTTCATTCTGGGTGTTCAGGAGACTTAGGAGAGTCAGAAACCGCAGAAAGTCAGCCTTGAGCAGAACAAACTGCTTAATCCATGCAGAAAACAAACCCTACCACCTGTCCTGTGGAGCTTACCCACAGCATCGGCCCCCAGCGCCTGCAGCAGACGGCACTCAGCGATGGTTTCATAGCAGGGCCCAGCCAGTAGACAGTAGACTCCTTCTCGAGTGAAGCTCTGAAAGCCCAGCTCCTGCGCGCTCTCCAGAGCCAGGCCCAGCAGGTCTTTTTCGTAAGCATCTGACATGCAGGGAAACCTCACCCCGAACCTGCAAGGCAGTAAAAATCAGATCCATGCTGATACTGCACCTGCTACCTTCCCTCCATCAGAGTCTGGGGGTGCTCATCCTCTGGAGAGAAACGTTAAGGATGGACCTGATACCTCTATCATCTCAGTCTCATCACTGGATAATCGCAGAACAATTTAGGTTGGAAGAGACCTCGCAGCTCATCCAGTCCCAACCCCCTGCCATGGGCAGCAACACCTCTCACCAGACCAGGTTGCCCAGAGCCCCGTCCAGCCTGGCCTTGAACACTGCCAGGGATGGGGCAGCTACAACCTCCCTTCACAACCAGTCTTCCAGGCTGTGTCTCTCGTCTGCTTTGGGTCTTAAGATAACAGCTCAGTCCTGTTCCTGACTGACTCAAGGACAGAAGAACTAGGAGGTCAAGACTGGTGTGTGGCCACTGAGGAAAATAAACTCCCAGCCAGGTTTACCAACACAGTTTGGTAGGTGTCAGCCAGGTCCCTCATCCTCTAGAGCTCCTCTTTGTTCTTCCAGGTGAATGTTGAGAGCAGGAGGTAGCTCATTTTATGTTTACAAACAAAAATAGTCTACAAATAAAAACCTGACTCTCCCATCTGGTTCTGAGGTGATAAATATTCGCTATCAGCAAAACTGCTTCTCTTTCCTGAAGGATGGCCATGGAAGCCAATTTCTAGCAAACTCAGTACTCGGGTTCCTGCAGCACATCCTCTTCCCACATCCCTTGGTTTTACTCTGTTGTACCTGGATAACTTCTCTGGTGGCTGAACTGCATCCAAGGGGGAGTTTGCTCCCCTAAAGCTCTGCATTACTTTGAAAGTGGGTTGGTAAAGACCTCTTGGCCATCTTGATGCCTTGGTCAGCACTACAGAAGTCACCACCCAGAGTGCTGCAGTCTGCTCTGGAAGCTGCTCTTGGGAGGCAGTAAGGGAGCTATGCTGCCTTTGAACCATGTCCAGATGCAGTTATCTCTTTCTCCTCCTGCTCGCAAGTGCTTATGCAAGTCCAGAGAACTTGAAACTTTCCGAGTCCCCTGCTCCTGATCATTAGCTGTGAAGATGTAAAGATGTTCTGTCTCAGATGCGGGCTGTCATCTTGCCATTTGGACCACAGAACAGCGTTTATGTCTCCTGAGGCAGTTGCTAGCACCTTTCAGATTTCTTCAGAAGCAGAGGGCAGGTCTCGTGCTACACCAGGAAGGATCTAACTGTAACGGGAAGCAAGGCAGATCACGGTACTCTCAGCTAGACCTTTCTTTTTGGAAATATCCCAGGACAGTTGAGGTGCTTGCCCTCAGCTACACATGTCCCTGAAGGTACCAACCCAACAACAAATTCAACTACCTCGTTATCATAACTTGCTCTTTGCTCAGAAACTACTACCTCCATTGCTTGTCCTCTGGCTTCACACACTAGAGTTTCACCCGGCTTCTTTTCTGCCATCTTGGCCAAGAAATAATTGTTGTTACTGTCACCTCCTCACCAGTCTCCAGCCTCTTTCTTTTCTGTTCTAAGGCTCTGACATCTTTACTGCTTCCATATTGACCTTCTTGATACTTGATTTCTCTCCTCTTTACTTTACCTGAACCTCTATGGATTTCTCACAGTCTTTGTAGTCCAACTTAAGAGACAAGGGACTTCTTTTTGTACACACTGGCTCAAGTGCAAAGTCCTCTCTCAGTGGGGACATTGGTGGTGTTGGTTGCCTCCCAACCTACCAGTCTAATGGGGCCTTTGAAGGGTTTTTGGATCATAGATTAATCTGAATTGGAAGGGACCTCAAAGTCCCTTGGTCCAACCACCTGCTCAAAGCAACACTATGTCCAGTGGCAGCTGCAGCCCTGGGGTGAGGGTGTGTCACTGTCCATAGAGTAAAGCTCCTGCTCCACAGCTGGGAGAGGAAAGCTGATTTCCCAGCCCATCCAGCACCAAGTCACTCCTGTAGATTTCAAGGTATCCCAAGAGGCTGCCAAGATTGATGTTAATTACAAAAAAAGGCCCCCCAGTTTAATGACCTGCATACGAGGGTGGTGATGAGGCAGTTTAGAAGTTTTACCTTTGCACTGCTACTATCAACATCCCGCCTGGCCTCTGCCGAAGCAGCTCCATCACAGCAGAAAGGGCTGTTGGCAAAGGCACGCTGGAGAAAGCACAGCGCACCAGAGCGCTCAGTTAAGGGGAACTAACCGAGAGAAGGACTGACAGGAAGAGACAGCAGCAGGTCTCTCCAGCAGAATGTATGGCTGGCCATGCCAGAACCTTCTGGAGGTTTGTAAATCAACTCCTTGCGGGCTTGTAAGAGTGAGGAAGAGCCAAGAACGGGTGCTTGGGGAAGGCAGGGCAGGTAGCACAGCGCAAACAGCTACTGCTTGAGCTTTTCCCTTGTGGGTACCTGGAGCCAAACTCTTCCTCTCAGTAAATATTTGCCACCAAGCGGCAAGCGGCAGCCTCACCCAGTGGCTGGAAAAGGAAAGGTTTAACTGGCAACATGGAGTTGATGCCTTCTTACCTCTCGTCGTTTGATCCCCGTAGTGGGTTCTGCCCTCCCAAGCCAAAAATGCTGATGTGATCACGAATGAACATGATGTCTCCCACTCGGAAGTAGGGACTCAACCCTCCAGCAGCATTTGTGACAATCAAGATCTCCACCCCCAGGAGAAAGAAGACCCTGATGGGAAAGGTGACCTGCAAGAACCAAAGGCAGTGTGGTGAGTGCCACAATCCACAGCTTATATGACCCAGAGAAGCGTCAGTCTAAGGCTGCAAGGAGACAAAACCAGCTTTTTCTCCCATTTTAAATATTCTTTTCATTCAAATACAACGTTAATGGTTTAAAATCCTGTTCAAACCTAATCTTGAAATGAGTGTCATTAAAATCGAAGCCAACATTTCCTACAGTTGCACTAAGGTCAAACAAACGTGGCACAAAAAGAATAGGTAGATGATTTTTAACTTGCTGTCAAGCCTTGCAGAGATCAAATCTTTGTGCTGAGGTAACTACTTATTCACTTCCAGAGAGCAAATGATAAGCCAGCCCTTTACAGCAGCGATGGTACATTTTACAGAAGGAGAAAGAGAATTCTTATCCCTTTCATTTTGTTCTATTCGTGTTAGTTCACTCCAGCGACCTGCCTGTCCAATGCTGTGGAACAACTGGGAGCTGGAAGAAAACAAAGCAGTTTCATTTTGAGGAGTCAAGAGGGAATGAGAATAAAAATCACCTAGGAAGACAGGAGTAAAAAATGTCTTAAAGCATTGATGGCCACAGCTAGGAAATTTGTTAATTGTAAAAGACTTGATAAACATAGTTTGGTATAAAGGGCATTTGGAGGAATTTTTGTTTTATTAAGAGGAGCTGAGTGGGGCAAATTATTGCTGTCCATATCCAAACACAAACTGACCTCAGCCACAAATCAAACCTCAAAGCTATGCAAATGAAAACCCCCCACTGTCAGCCACCACATAAATATTATATCATCATATATTAAACTGGTCACAAACATTATGTCACAATATGTATACATGATACAATAATGTATTAGATATGTGTATATTCATTGGTATGTAAATGTAGACATACATACTGTTATAAAATTATATATTAATGTTATATAATACTGTATTTTAAATGTTACATAACAAGAGATAATATAATATATTGGGGGTTGGACCAGATGATCTCTAGAGGTCCTTTCCAGCCCCTAACATTCTATGATTCTATATTAACATTAGGTAAGATATATTACAATAATATAAAACTCTATGTATATTTTTATATATATATATATATATATAATATAAAGACTACATTCTTTCTAACAGAAATATCCTTGTGCAAACATTAGGTAACCACCACAAAGAGTCACAGAATTCTATATGCTAACTGGGAGTTTACCAAGTTGCTCTAACCATGGAGAGCTTTTCCCAGGGATAAAAAGCTGCAAACTGTACAAATGCAAAAGATTAAAATAGATTTACTACTCAGCTCCTTGGTTGCTCATTTGAACCATGACTTAAAAACACTGAGTTAGAGCATGTAAATGTTGCCCTGCATGACGGAGTGTTTCCATCAGCAGCACAGTGGGGCTGCTTGGTGTGGCTGCAGAAGAAGCTCAACTCTCAATTTGAGGCTTTTTTGGGGCAAATCTAAGCAAGATTCATTGCAAGAGCAAGAGCAATCTAAGCTCACTTCAGGAGCCAACCTCCTACAGCCTGGTACCAAACTGAGCAGCAACTTGGGCAGCTTTTACAATACATGTCCCACTTGGCCAGTGATTTTCTTACGGAGGACTCACTGTGCTGACAGAATGTCCTTCGTAATAGTGGAAGCGTCCCTGCATGCACACACAGGGCTGCCCACTCAGCTCCCCAAACACCAGTCTGCCGGCGTGTCCTGCAACTGGAGATGAAGAGAGTGTCATTTCACATACAGGTCTTGAGGTTTTTGACTTTAGAGGGGTTTTGCAGTTGATAAGAGGAAATGGGGTCAAGTTGCACCAGGAGAGGTTCAGATTGGATATCAGGAAAATTTCTTCACAGAAAGAGGGGTGAGGCCCTTGGTACAGGCTGCCCAGGGAAGGGGTGGAGGCACTGTCCCTGTAGGGATTTAAAAAACCAGGTAGACATGGTGTTTCAGGAGATGTTTAGTGATTTGGTGTTGTAGGGCGGATGGTAGGACTTAGCGATCTTAAAGGTCTTTTCCAAACTTGATGATTCTGTGATTACAAGCACTGTGAAATCAGGAGTTGAAAGTCCAAGAAATAACAGAAAATAGCACAGAAATCTGTGTTTTGGGGTTTTTTTGTAAAGGAATTTCAGCACTGAGGGACTGGTTTGCGGACCGTTGATGGATGAGATGCTGCTGCCTTGGGTTGCTCTAACCTGTGCTCCGTGGGAAGTGAGGGATGTCCTCGTACGGGAAGATTGTCTTGTTATCCAACACATCGGCCAGGCCCCCCAGCCCCGATCCACAGATGATGGCAGTCTTCGGGCGCAGGGCTGTTCGGGCAAGTAGCCAATCTGCTGTTTCCTTATACACCTCGTAGGTATTTCTGCAAAAGGAGAAGAGATCAATGAGGCCATGAACCCATTCAGAGAACCTGCTTCAAAGGATGAGAGTCCTGAGAAGGTGTAAAGGAAAAGAATTTCACTAAGACTCAAATAAACGAAGCTTCACTACTAGTCTTGAAGATGTTTCACCCTTAATGTCCTGTATTTTACCTGTGGCCAGAGGCAAATCATTAGAATCCTCTTTGCCAGATTCACTCTGCAGCAGAGGAACGGCTAATGATGCCTACATCGCAGAAATGTCACAAGACATAACCGCTCCTCCTTCTGATGGGCTCCAGTCTCTCCTGAGTTATGCAAAAGCACCGCTCGGCTGGGAAATTGCTGCTGTTACATGTGCGTGTGGGGATGTCCAAGAGGATGGAAATCCAAGGGGACCTGGACAGCACAGCTGGGGTGCTGTGCTGATGGAATACGTACTGTCCTCCACTATAGGAAGGCTATGGGGTCACGGGACCATTGGAGGTTGGTCTAAACAATCTTCAGAGGACGCTTCCAACCCCCAACATTCTGTAATCGTCTACAGAGATGGAGAACGCAGTTTTTCTCAGCATTGAGTGCCACCAGCTCTCAGCACTTCTTTCTGGGGCTGGCAGTACATCTCACACATTTGCTTTCTCAATACCTTGTGGTTTCAGCCCTGGAGGCTAAGTGTAGACATCTCATCCATCTCCTCCTTTCCTACAGGGGACAAGGCCAAATAAAATTAATCTGTAGCAAACCTCCCTACAGGGCTGGGCCCAGCTCTGGACTTCTCAGCCCAACAGAGACGGGCACCTGTTGCAGTGGGGCCAGAGGAGGCCCCAGAAATGCTGCCCTGAGGGTGGAACCCTCTGCTGTGAGGCCAGGCTGGCAAAGTTGCTGCGAGTTCAGCTGGAGAAGAGAAGCTCAAGGGAGACCTTAGTGCAGCCTTTCAGTGCTTAAAGGGGCTCATCAGAAAGCTGGGGATGGACTTTCCAGCAGGGGCTGCAGTGACAGGATGGTTAAACTGAAAGAGGGAGATTCAGACTAGAGAGAAGGAAGAAACTGTTGATGTTGGGGATGGTGAGACCCTGGCCCAGATTGCCCAGAGAGGTGGGAGAAGCCTCATTCGTGGAGGTATCACAGATCAGGTTGGATCTTGGGCCTCTGAGCAACCTGCTCCGGTTGGAGATGTCCCTGGTTGCTGCAGGGGTTGAAGTAGATGGCTTTCAAAGGACCCTTCCTACCCAAAACCTTCCATGATTCTATGAAAATAGAACCAGGAATTTGTGCTCCTGGCCTGTCTGGTTTTAAGAGGGGGACTGTTCAAATAGCTTGGCAAGACATCAGTCTTACCCAGCGGTGAGGCACATCACTAGAAGGTGAGGTGGAAGCTGGTATTGCACTGCCTGTGGTGTATCTGTCTCACGGGTAAGAGAGAACTTCAATTTGAAAGCCTGTCAGAGTCCACTATCCATCAGATGCATTAAATTAGTTTTGAAACCCGATCAATAGTAGAACAATCCCATAATCCTGTTTCCAATAAGACAATGCAGAGATCTTCTGACAGTCAATATTAACACCCATTGGAAGTGCTCCTCAAAAGCAAGAGCACCAATAGTGTTTCTTGACGGTAACTCAATCATTACCGCTGATGAGGCGAATTAATGACTGTTAGATGGTTGAGGACTCAGTCCCGGAGTGAACCAACACCGGCAGAGGCAGCGGGTCCTCTCTATGGAAAGCTGATGTGCTTATTAAAGCACGAAAGAATCAGATACTGTGAGGTTGAAGGTAATGTTAAATTGACCCGAAACGCCAATAAGCAGTCACTGCACGCTTCATGGATGTTTGGGGCTTTTTAAAAATCAAGTCCCTTATTTCGAGAGGTGTGGATCTTAGTCATGTTGTGATTCTCCTGTCTGCAGCCTCAGAAGAGGCATAGAAAAGCCTTCACAGTGGTGCTTTAGACTCCAGTCCTTGGGGCACTGATGAAGAGGGTTTGACTGTCAGTGTACAAACCGGTTCCTCTAACTGGAGCATCGAGTATTCAAACCCAGGATGTCAAGCCTATGTTTTTCCTTTGTGTACAAACCAAACTGGTTCCTCTAGCCGAAGCATCAGATATTCAAATATGGGACGTCAAGTCTGTGTTTCTCCTTTCATTATACCGACTAGGTAGCCATTGCACAAGTACATTCTGTGAGCCTTTTCTTCTCCTAGCTGTCCAGCTTGTTTTAAGGCCTGCCTAGTGTCTGACACATCTATGACACACCATGTTCCCACTCACAAACTGTGAGCAGACACAACTCCCATATTCATGTATTAAAATGAAAAGTCTTTCAGCTAAATGACTCTTCAAAAGAAGAGTCTGTAAATGAGAATGTTTATTTACAATCACCTATTACTGCATTTTCCAGCCCTGCAAAAATAAGCCAAAGCCATGAAAATGATGTTATGAAGCCTGCAATTTTTTGACTAGATCATCCCCTGCTCCCAGAGAAAAGCTTTAAAAGCTCTTTACATTCATTAATGAATGATTCCTCCCCAATTTCTCTGTTGAATAACTGTAATCCTTGCTTATAAATCCGAAGGAACCAAGAGAATTTAAACGTAAGAGCCAAGCATTTGACATACCTGCAGCAGGCATGAGAAAAGAACAAGGTCATTGGGACCTGTTCCTCCTCTTGATCATTAATCCACTTTTTTCCCATTTTGTTTTTAAAAAGATGCACAATCCTTTGCAAAACAACATTAAAGAAGGGGTATTATACCTACATCCGAAGAAACCTTAGGAGAGTGGGATAAATCCTTTTCAGTGTCTGCTGAAGACGTTGAGATTGACTGAGCTGCGATGAGTTTGAGGGAAATTCTTTTCCTTCTAAACAGATGTTAAACTATTTATCATCCAAATAAGTAAAAGCCTGGTTCTGTGTCTTTCCTCTTGCCTGAAAGAAGCTTTGGTGGGTACTCAGGGGCCTCACAGAGCCCTCTCCACCCCAAACCCTTACAGAGGTCAGAGTTGTCCCTAGTGCTGAGAGCAAAGCAATGCCAAAATTAACCTGCAGTGCCCTGCTTGAAAGACTTCGTTTTCCCGATGCCCGGGATCAAAGGGCACCAGCAGGCACAGATCATTGCTGAACATGAAGGAGATACCTGCTCAGCAGGAGCAGAGGAGTTTGACCTGTGGATCACCAACTGCGACGTTTCGCCTAGAACTGCACGAGCCCAAGGTCCACACAAGCTTTCTGACAGCCAGAATGAATAAATGTAGCACAAAGGGCCCTATAGCTACTCCATCTCCAACAATGCACCCTAATAATAGTGCTTGGGAGCATCGCTTTGGATTAATTCACCGGATCAGCTGAAAACACAATCCCCTCTATTCTGATTTGCTGTCATTCGCTGGGGAAAGGCATCTGTTGTGAAACACAGGACTGACAGGGATGACAGATCTTTTATGGCAGGAAGAAAACACCCTGCCCTCATTGTGCTTCTAGGCTGGTTGAAAGCAAATCCCTGTAACAAACCCCAGACTTATTGAAATCAACAGATACAGCAAGACGTTGCAGAGGGGCACATGGCCACATGTACCTGCAGCACCTGCCTCTCCTCTGCATCATGATATTTGCCTCTTCTGGCCCCTCACTTTGTCCAAGGTCACCTGCCCACTGCCATATTTCATAATACCAGCTCCTAACACCAGCAGATGGCCAGATCCTCCTTCAATAACAGAATGTTTACTGCTAAACAGCCCTTGCCTGACATTTATTGAGTGCCCAGTAGTAAGAAGAGGAAAAGCTAGTGAATTAAAAGCCATGTCGTCCCACCAGCCCCTTCCAGTTTGGATGTCTGTGCATCCCCTATTTCACAGCACCTTACCTGTCTTCCTCAGCATAGGCCATCCTCCTCCTCCTCTCTGCTTAACCAAAAGAAGGGGATGGTTGCTGGAAATGGAGCTGCAGGGTTTTATTTGACCAAAGAGCCGAGGCCCACGAAACCTGCAGAAGCTGCTGCCGTCGTCTCCAGCAATGAGTCAGGGAGGTGTGTCCCAGCTTCGCTTGGCTTTCCTCTGAGCATCGATAATCCCTGAGTAGGAGGGGCATGTTCAGGCCATCTGCTTTTCTGGTCTCAACCCCCATGACACATGTGCTCCAGAGCTCGGCAGAAAGCTCTCACACACACACACACTTTGTCATGCAGATTAAGCCTCGAAAATTCACGCGTGCACACGCAGCTTTCTAGCCCAGGGAGGAGCGGCTGACAATGGAGATGCATAGATTTGAACACTCTTGTGTCAACTGGGAACCAGCGAGCAGCTGGAGTCACCTGCTCCTTTGCAGCCCAAACCCCTGCGAGCGTGGCAGAGCTCACTGGGAATGCGCAGACTCGGCGAGATGGCCTGCACCACCTACCACAGCAATGACTGACGAGGCTTTTCCACCTCTCACATCATCCTCCTTCCATTCTTTTGTGGCAAAAAGAGGCAACGTTCCATTAGCTCCCCGCAGTTTTGGTTTTGACCTTTGGTTGCTTCACCCATCTCAGAAGGAAATACTGCCTTGAGATCTGCTAAACCTCTGTTCAGCTGGCTGTCTTACAGAAGACACAGCAAAAAAATCAGGGGCCCCACCACCTGCCCCTGCAACATTTGTTTTATATGGAAATCAGGCTCCAAACAGCCTTGTGCTGTAGGTCTGTCTGTGCAACTGCATCCGATCTCAACAACTAATGTGAAACACATTTTACAGAGCCACAGATGTTTCCAAGACAGCTGAATGCCAAAAAAATACACAAAAATCTGTGATGAGTAAAGACCTCACATGCCCCAGGTAAGAGGATACAACTACAATATGCTCTCACGGTTTACCAGATCCAGGAGGGACACGTGGGATTAGAATTTATAAACACCCTAAGGAGGCTGAAAACCTCAGTTAGAATTTGTCAATTCCTAGACAAATTAGCCAGACACTAAAGAAAGCCCTAGAAAATTCAGGCAGCAGCAATTGCAGGTTTCATAATATTTCTTTTTAATTCCATTTGTCTTTGCTTGCTGGTCTTGAAGACCCTGCATCAAACTTCCCCCTGGTTGCCTGAGGAAACTCTCTGAGAACTTCAAAGACAGAAAAGCAGTCAGAAAAAAATGGGCATTTTTAAAGAGAGAGATACTTCATGCTTAAAAGCAAAAACCCAGTGCCCCCTCGATTCCAGCACAGGCTGCAAGTCCATAACGACAAGCATGATCCAGCCATCGAGTGTAGCAGCAAGCTCTGTTGATAACAGTGTCTAAGGTACAACTGGCGCTGAAGAAACAGAAAATGGATCTGCACAGAAACTGTCAGTGGCCCCTTCCCTCAAGTTCCTGACTTTCTGCCCTTCTTCCTTGTGTTCATACTTCTACTTACATACTTTCCTTTGGAAAATGACAATGTTCAGTACATGTGCTCCCACTTAAGGAGCCAGTGGAACATTGCTGCGCTGGCATGATGCGCCCTGCTCCCGGTTTGTTTGGGACAATGGAAAAATCATCAATGGAAAAGAAGCTCGGATTGCTCTGTCACCTGCCCTGCTATCCCACTCTCATTCTGTTTTCACCACATTCCCTTTCCTTTTTGTCACACTTTGTTTTTTGAACTCTGCCCCTTCAAAATATATTCTTAGTATCATAGAATCATCTAGGTTGTAAAAATCCTTCAAGATCACGGAGTCCAACCATTAACCCAGCTATCCCAAGGCCACTGCTAAACCCTGTCCCTGAGCTCCAGATCTCCATGACTTTGAAACACATCCAGGGATGGTGATTCAACCACCTTCCTGGGATTGAACCCCTCCCTGAGCAGCCTATTCCAAGGCCTGATGAACCTTTCCAGGAAGAAGTTTCTCATAACTTCTGACCTAATCTTCTCGTGGTGCAACCTGAGGCCATTTCCTCTTGTCCTATTGCTTGCTACTTGTCAGAAGAGATGCTTTTGTGGAGCAGCTGAGGGAGCTGGGTTGGTTAGTCTGAAGAAAAGGAGGCTGAGGGGAGACCTTGTTGCTGTCTGCAACTACCTGAAAGGAGGGTTTAGAGACGTGGAGGTAGGTCTCACACCGCTTGACCTCCTACACTAGTCAATGTGCCAAAGGGCTCTGCCAGCCACTGTCCCCACAAGCAACATTGGCCTAAAGCCAGGGTCTGAGCCATTTCTCTCATTTTTTGAATCTTTTTGCCCTCTGGAATGCTCCTCTTGACAGCATTAAAGACTTCTTTGAAAGCCACTATTTGATCCCATCAAATTGAGTGACAGAGCAATGTCAGAACTTTAATTTGACTCAATACTGTTCTTTGGTATCAAGAAAGTTCTGATACCCCCCCCTCCAACATGTGCCCTTGATTAGACTTAATCTGATAATGTTCGTTAATCTGATCCTTTTTTTGCAACATGGACAAGAGATCAGGCAGTCTGAGAGCTCTTCTCCACTTATTCTCATCTACAACAACCTCATCCCTAGTTTGGATTTATATAGAAAACAGGATTATTAAAAAGAGACTATATTATCTACATTTCTGCACTGCCTATTATTTATAAAAAGAAAAAAAAAAGGCTGGAGTTTTTAAGAGGCAGTGGGGCATTGGCTGGACAAGCGCTGTACAAACTGTGGGTATTGAGGACATTTATACCAGTAACAGGGGAAGAAAAACTAATTCATCTTCAGTTTCCATACAAGCACTCCAACAGCAGATCTGTCTAAAAAAAATGGGAGTTATTGAATAGATCATACAATCCTTAAGAAAGAGTATTGACAGTCTTCTGGCCTGGAAGAGTCACAGTCATCTCTTACTCTTCCTCTATGTAGAGTCTGCAGAAAATTGTATCTATACTCCAAATCGTATTGACTTGGGTGCCTTTGAAGTCCTGTTTGTGTAGGGAAAAGTTTGACAGTGACAGGATGCAGATACCATCACCTGAAATAATTTTCTAACAATGCCTGACATTCCTACAGTCCTTTCTGTCTACAGAAGTGTTGTGAAGCAGTTTGCAAGTGTTTCATCAAAACATTTAATTAAGGCTTCAAGGCAGAGTCTCCAACTTCCACTGCGTTGCTCCTGCTATCGCAGCATCAAATTAGCTCGTGGTCTTCTCACATGTTTTTTATGTCTCACCCTTTTGGGAAAGGGAACCGAGGTGCAGAGGGATTAATGGAGTGTCCACACATTGGGGACAACGTCAGCCATCTCCCCAGTAGCAACCCACAGGCACTGCCATTTGCTCATGGGCGCGGTGCTCACCTCCATCTGTCTGAGGGGCTTCTTCCTTCATCTCTTGTACTTGGAAAAAGCCAGGACTCAGATTCAATACTTTGGAGGAAGGAGAAACAGATAAAACCTGGAAAGATTTTTACTTTTCTGCTGATTGCCCGAAGTGCAGTTTCCAGGTTTGATAAAAAATAATCCCTCGGTTTTCTCTAGGAACTGTAATCAGAATACGAAACTCATTGTTTGGGACATTTGTTTTGTTTGTTGTCTGGACTGCCACAGGAACATTAGCAGGATGGTAAAAAGCAATTCATGCACCTGAAAAGTTGTTCCTCTCTGGATTACTGTTATTTTAATAGGAATGTCTATGAAGATCGGCCTGAAGCAATGTCTGTGCCGCTCACTGCACACCTTCAGGAAAGAGACGTCTGACCACAGAAAATGCAGAAACAGGGATGACCAGGGCAACAGAAACCAGACACTCAAAAAAAAGCTCATCATGGTTAGCCGAGCAAAATGAGCATGAAGTGATGCTCCGATGGCAGCCTGAAAATGTTGCCATGGAGGCAGGAGAGATCCAGAAACTTAAGATAAGCAGCAGGGAGCTGGGGAGATGTGAGTGCAGTTAGGCTAGACATCAGCAAACGGCTTCTAACAACCCAGAATATGCCATCCTGAATAGCCCTGTTGTTAAAACAGGCACTTTCAGGGTGGAGATTGCTTGGTGGGAAGGGTTGTATGACCATCAGTGGCAAGGAAGCAGACAGAGCATTCTTCAGTTGTGTTTTACAGGATTCTGGCAGAAGGAGAAAGCAACTTGACCAAATCCATGAAATGATACCATAGAAACCATGAAAAGGGCAGAGGTGTCCTAAAATGAGCTGACATTTCCATCTCACAGCCTAGGAGAGGTGTCAAAGGCTAAAGGATAATAAAACTGGGGTTATGGGCATGGGATTTTGTAGAAATGAAAGCACTTGATAGATACAGGGTATAAAAAGGGATTATTTAGGGATGTGAGGGAAGGAAGTTGTGCTTTCTGAAGGGTTAGATACAGCACAACTGAGGGTAAGAAGTGCATGAGACTTAGGATAGTCTGTGTGCTGGGAAAGTGCTGTAAGGCAGGCAGAAAAATCAGTGACCTCTGGGGAAAAAGGAGTGGAAGGCTGCAAAAACACTGTAGTGAGGATAAGCAGGAAAGAAAACGCAGATCTTAGTGGACCGGAGACTGCAAAAGGCCAGATGTTGCTCTCTTGCTTGCAATAAATACAAATAACTTGGAAAAAAGGACTAAAAATAAGAAAGGAAAAAACCCACATTCAGGCCTGTCACACAAGAAATCAACCAAAAAACCTAAATTTTACTACAGACCTCTGTGTATCACTAGTAATTCTTGAGAACAGATAATTTCCCCAACTGCACACAAGGAAATGCATATCCTATCCTGGTGTCACAGCCAACTGCTGCCTTGGAGCTCTGAGTATTCTTTCTCCAGAGAAAGAACTAGACATCTCCACAGGAAGAATAAAGACACCGATTATCAAGAGCACAAGGGTCCAAAGTTTACTCTGCTGCACGATCTGGTTTCCTGTAAATGATTGATAACATTTTCACACTGTATAGCTCAAGGTCAGACCTTGCCCAGGTCTTGCAAGAACCCTTCCAGAACCAAGTTTGTTTTCTCAAAATCTCTCTTTCGAAAATGCTGCTTTCTGGAGGTGAGAGGGTGAACATGTCATCCTTGGCCCACCAGAATAGTTTTCTGCCATCCAAATCAGATCAGTGCACCCTCATGATCTCATCTGTGGTGCAATAACATCACTATGCTGACTAGGTTTTCCTTCACGTTTCCATTTCAGTGAGTTTTGTTTAAAGAAGCAAAAGCTAGACAACTGTAGATAATTTTTTTCTACAGTAGACATCATTTACTGAAGTCTCACAACTCACTTCCACTGTGGCTGCAATTTCTCCAGTGAGGAAAGTGAAAGGCAAACCTACCTGCCTCCAGACTGCAAACCAGGAGCAGAAGAACCCTATAAACCAAAGTCCATGCGAAGCCTCCGCATTAAGGGCAACCAGCCTTCCCAGCATCATGTACCACATACTCTGGGTATAGCTGAGACGCAGGACACTCAGAATAAGAGACACAAGCCCCAGGTGGGTTCAAAGGGTGAGAGACAGCAACAGCTGTTTAGTAGTCTCAGGACACCACAGGAGCAGAGGGCTCAGCAACTGGTTCTAGGCAAACCAGCAGCATTAACCTCATGATCCCAACTGGATGGCTGCCTTGCCTCTTCTTAGTGCGGACTCATGTTATCCAGGTCATAACACAACCCCAGCACAAAAGTTACAGCTGAGCCCTTCATGGTGGCTTTTGACTTTTAACTCACAGTATTCACTTAGAACTGTGTACAGTGAGCTTTAAAACCACATGGGCATGGTCAGACCTACAGCAAAGCATGCAGCAGCAAGACCCTTAGAGATGTTCCTGCTTGTTAAAGGGGGATTGGATTAGAACCTTTATAGGTTCCTTTCAAACTAATACATCCTATGATAAGCCTAGAGCTAGGTGGGATTTGGAAACTCTTGTAGGGACACTGTTAGCTAAAAGGGTCCCTGTAAATCTTGTCTTCCCCTTCACTTTTACAAAACCATGAAGGCTGTTACCTACCTGCCTTGACGAGATCGATGTTGTTGCCCTAACTTACAAACATCTCATGTCCTGCACAGCAATAGCTAAAGATGTGATGAGCCTTGATCCAAATTTAGATTATTTTAGTCTTAATAAGCAGAGTGAGAAGCCCTAGTGTGCTGTAGGAAGTTTCTTTCAGCATCCTCCCCACACGTCTGTATGATCTCACTGATAAACCTTCATGTTTATCTGATCTCACTGAAACAGCCCTCAAACCCTCCAGCAACCCATGCTTGTACCACATGGGTATTTTGTAAATTTAGCTGTGAAAAAAGGCATAAAGCTGCTTTGTTCTTAAAGAGATGTCTAACTTCTGATACTTAACAGCACAATGCTCTCTTAAAAACAGATACTTGAGGGCTTTCAATGCTGCTGCTGCTCACAAGTTCAGGTAGGGAAATGGAGAGAAAATCGCCCACTGATTAAAAGATTAGTTCCGCAAAAGTGGGGCTAATCCAGGAAGAAAGTACGGTGTTCTCACACAGAGATCATTCAGCATAAGACAGAAGCAGCTACTTGAACTTGTGCTTTAACTTTGAAGAGATTTAGGAGAACACAGTAGGAAAATGAAGTTCCTAAGCAGAGTTAAAGTTTTCATTTCAGAAAAAGCATCACGTTTTTCTCAGGCATGTCCTTCAGTCACATATCTTGTAGCTAGGAATTTTATTGCATGCTCAGTGCTGAAGAGTTCTCCCTTGTACTTTGGAAAAGCTGTAGTAAAAGCCTAGGTGAGACCAGGAAGGTGAAAGTCTTATTTACACATGGTTAATTGGAGTTGTCCTCTTGCTGGCGTTATCGAAACACTTAAGAACTCAAGAGCATGTGAAAAAGTTATTTCAGACTTTAAAAAGAGATCAAAGAGAGTCAGATGCTAATCTCAATTACTTAAAGAGCATGTCATAGAGTCATAGAATCATCAGGGATTGGAAGGGACCTTGAAAGATCATCTAGTCCAATCCCCCTGCCACAGCAGGATCACCTAGACCAAGTCACACAGGAACACATCCAGGTGGGTCTTAACCACCTCCAAGGAAGGAGACTCCACAACACCCGGGCAGCCTGTTCCAATGCTCCGTCACCCTTGCTGTGAAGAAGTTCCTTCTGATATTTATACAGAACCTCCTATGTTCCAGCTTGCACACATTGCCCCTTGTCCTGTCACCAGATGACACTGAGAAGAGCCCAGCTCCATCCTCCTGACACTCACCCTTCATGTATTTATAGACATTAATGAGGTCACCCCTCAGTCTCCTCTTCTCCAAGCTAAAGAGACCCAGCTCCCTCAGACTCTCCTCATAAAGGAGGTGCTCCACATCCACATCTTCATAGCTCTACGCTGGACTCTCTCCAGCAGCTCCACATCCCTCTTGAACTGAGGAGCCCACAACTGGACAGAATACTCCAGATGTGGTCTCACCAGGGCAGAGTAGAGGAGGAGAATGTCTCTTGATCTGCTAACCAACCTTATTCTGATCCAACCCAGGATGCTGTTGGCCTTCTTAGCAACAAGAGCACATTGCTGGCTCATGGTCATCCTGCTGTCCACCAGGACCCCCAGGTCCCTTTCTCCTACACTGCTCTCCAGCAGGTCTGTCCCCAACCTATCCTGGTACCTGGGGTTGTTCTTGCCCAGATGCAAGACTCTACGCTTATCCTTGTTAAACTTCATTACATTTCTCTCTGCCCAGCTCTCCAGCCTGTCCAGGTCTCACTGAATGGCAGCACAGCCTGCTGGGATGTCGGCGACACCACCCAGCTTTGTGTCATCAGCAAACTTGCTGACAGTGCATGCCAATCCCTCATCCAAGTCATTAATGAATAGATTGAACAGGACTGGCCCCAGTACTGATCCTTGAGGGATTCCACTAGACACAGGCCTCCAGCTAGACTCTGTCCCATTGACCACTACTCTCTGGCTTCCATCCTGCAGCCAGTTCACGATCCGCCTCACTACCCGATCATCTAGACCACAGTGCCTCAGTCTGGCTGCGAGGATGCCATGTAAGGTACGTGTGTGTCACGTACTTTACTCAAGTCAAGATAGACCACATCCACTGCTCTGCCATCATCTGTCCACCTGGTTATGCCCTCATAAAAGGCTATCAGATTGGTCAAGCACGCCTTTCCCTTTGTGAAGCCATGCTGACTGTCCCTAATGACCCTCCTGTCCTTCATGCGCCTGGAGACAGCATCCAGGACAAATTGTTCCATCAGCTTTCCTGGGATGGAGGTGAGGCTGACCGGTCTACAATTACCTGGGTCCTCCTTCTTATCCTTTTTGAAGATTGGAGGGACATTTGCTATTCTCCAGTCCCTAGGCACCTCTCCTGATCCCCATTACTTAGAAAAGGTGATGAAGAGTGGCTTAGCAATGACTTCCACCATCTCCCTTAGCACTGTCAGCTGCCTGTAGAAGACCCCATCGACTTCCCCAGTCTGATCTGGTGGCCTATAATAGACAACCATGGCAGTGTCACTCATGCTAGCCTGCCCCTTAATCCATACCCACTAACTCTCAACTCTCTCTTCATCCACCCCTGGACAAAACTCAACACATTCCAGTTGCTCTCTCTCATAAAGAGCAACTTCACCACCCTGCCTTGTTGACGTGTCCCTCCTGAAACGGACATAGTCTTCCATGACTACATTCCAGCCATATGAGCTGTCCCACCATGTCTCTGTAATTGCCACGAGATCATAAACACCCGGCTAGACACAGCTTTCTGACTCCTCCTGCTTATTCCCCATGCTATTGGGCACAGAACTCCATCAACACAAGTCTTGCAGGGCACAAACATGCAAGACCAAAACAAGGAAAGTTACACAAACATCACAGCACTACAGGAGAAAAGGCAAAATGAAAAGGATTAGGGGCTCTGGTTTTTCACTCCCAACGTAAGAAGAAAATATTTCAGATCGTAACATACTTTATTAGTCCCACCAGCTTTAAATGCATCTAAGAAAAGGAAAAAATGCTACAGTGTTATACATGATATCCTTAAATGGACAAAAACAAGTATTGAACACCCCACCACATAGTCAATACCTTTAACTAATTTACCTCAGCTTGATCACCCATGCCTTTAAGTAGCCAAAGATATTGATTGATTGATTGGAAAGCAATTTTCAAACAGGCCAATCAAAGGGTAGAGAGGCACTGCAGACATACAGATATACCACTCCCATCTGTTTCTAGGCCCTTCCTCGTGAGGGAAAACATCTGAGAAAGGAGCTAGTGAGTGTCTGTTGTTACAAAACTTTTACCAGAGTTACATAGTTTTTATCAGAACGGGATGTGGGAGCTCTTAAAGAGCATTTTATTTTTTATTTTGGCTAACTGATAGCATAGGTTTTTTTATAGTTATGGCTTTTTCTGGTTTATATAAGGATTTTTCTGTTTTATTATTTTATTTACTTTTTTAAAATAAGTAGCTTAAACAGAGGGTGGGAGTTTATTATTTCATAGATTTGTATGTTTAGTGGCACAATTTTAAAGTGTAAGTTCTCTAAAGTACCTAGAACGGGAAAGAAGATAATTTACCTCTGTTATTGTTACACCCTTAAAGTAGCAGCTTCAAGAATTTCCAGCAGTTTTTTAGCTTTTAGCAAAATTCTCTCTACTTATATCAGTTTTGGAGCCTCTTGTATTTCCAGCACAAAATTCTGTGCTAAAACTACCTCTGGCTTAGGGCTGGATGGTGCTTTATCAAAGAGAAATATGTGAGAGTCCAAAAGTCAGCAGCACCAAGCCTGGCATTGAAGCATAAGAATTTCTGCTAACTCATGCTATGTTGTTGGCTGGCAAGTGCTTCATTCCCTGACCTGAGTGTAGGAAAATCCCCGGGGTATTTAAAACCTCAAGAGCAGTTTGCACCCTGTGTCTGCTGTAGTAATTAATCTGCTTGACTCTTTTGTCTCTGCCCACAGGATAGGTGAATTTTTGCTATCTAGAAAGTGTCTGGGTTTCCAGGATGCTGCAGTGGGCACTTAATTCTGATCATTAATGCTTTGTTAATATTTCAAAGTTCTTGTCTCTTGCTACCACGCGTTGAATTCTGAAAGGGCAGCAATGTGGGTTGTCAGGGCCTTCAGAAGTATCTACCTGTGTGTTACAGATGCTAAAGTGAACTCTAAAGGTGCATCACTGCTGACTCCGGAGATGGAGGGTGTCACGAAGATCATGTGCCAAGTGAGGTGTGGCATTGTCAGGGCTAGCAATCGGTGGTGTCAGAAGATGGTCAGCTCAGTCTTGGTGAAAACCCCAAGTCTTTAGGTGCTTTCCAGCAGCCTTTCCTTACAGATAGGTTGCCAGCTGATTGCAACAAAACATTCCTCCTGAGCAACTTGTGTTACTGCCTGGTAAGTACTAGTAACTTTTATCATAGAATTTGATCCAAATCTGGCCTCTTTTAGCTTGAAACAATCTCCCTTGTCCTGTCACTAGGGTCCCTTGTAAAAACCCTCTCTCCCGCTTTTCTGGAGGCCCTTCAGGCACGGGAAGCTGCTAGAAGGTCCCTCAAGGTAACTGTTTTATAAACATTTCGGATTGCTTTTTGACTGACTGGTGGTGGGAAGTGGCTGCTCTGCTCCCTCCCAGCAGAAGCTCAAAGGCAGTTTTTCGCAGAAAACCCCAGCCTGCTCCTGTGAATAAAGCAGCGTTGTGTGTGTGACTTACTTCCTGCCCTTTCCTTGGAAAATGTAGGTTCTTGTTGCTCCACGCCTCCCCTCGGACGGATACCACTCTAGACCTACCTCTGCTGAAAAATAAATTAGTATAAAATTTATGTTTTTTCATTGAAAACCTATAAAAGTTTTACAGTTTTCTAAAATCTTATCTTAAACTAAAGCCAGTCAAACGCCTCCTGTCCGGGGGCGGTGCCTGCCTCTCGTCGCGGAGGAGCGGGGAGGGGCCGGGCCTAGCTGCGTCTCCCGCCGGGTAAGAGCATCGGCGGCAGCGGCTCCAGGCCGCGCCAACAGCCGCGGCCTCGGAGGGGCGCTTCTGCCGGGCGCGGCGCTACGGGAGGCCGGGGCGAAGTGGGGTGGCAGGGCCGCGGTGGCAGGCGGGAGCGCGGGTGTCCCCGGGGATACGGGAGGGAGCTGGATGCCGAGTGCTGGCCTGTGCGGGCTGGATCCCAGTGGCGGGCTTGGCTCGAGTCCAAGGCAATGGGGCTTGGAAGTGCTTGTGAAAAAATGAAAAAACAGGAGATCTCCTGTTTCCTTGTCTGCCTGTTTCCTCATTCCTTGCTCAGGGACTTGCTGGTGTGAGCAGTAATTACAAAGCTAAGCTCCTGGCTAGTGTTTAGAAATGAAGCAAAACTAACTTAGGGCATAGTGTTTTCCCTCAGTTTTTCTTGTCTGCCCAGCACATTTGGCGAGAAAGGACTAGACTGAAGCCAAAATACATCAGTATAAAGAAAAGTGAAACTAAATATGCTGATAGAAATGTGGTCAAACTGGGGAAATGAGAGATCAAACTTCACCTGTATGTACTTAATCTCCGGGGCTGGAACTACGTGATCTCTGAGGCCCCTTTCAGCCTCGATTATTCTATCGCTCTCCTCAGTGGGCTGATAGTTACAGCGAGAGGAGATGTTCGTGGGGCTGTGGCCCGAGATACGATGTGGATTCGAAGGGCAGAGCGAACTGTTTAGGATGATCTTTGTGCTGCTTGCTTCCAGAGTTTTTCAACCCTTTCAATTTTAATCTGAATTGTTTTTCCACTGTAAGGTGTTTTGCAACACCTAGGTCACATGTTGCTTCTGCACGAACTGGATGGTTACAATGATATAATTGCATGGATATAATTATTTTCTGTGTCTTTTATGCAAAATAATAAAATTTATCAGTACTTAGTAGTTTTTTAATAGATGCTGGCTGGCTGTTTTCTGGTGAATGCACTTCTCACCAGGGTCCCTTCAGTGAAGGGGCTGTTAGTGAGGGGCTCTCCCAGAATCATACTGGGTTAGCTATTGGGAAAGAGGAAGAGCAGCTGTGCTGCCTTTGCTTGTGGCTCTCCTCTCTCTGTACTTAGAGCTCTCAGATAAATACTACCATAATCAGATGAAAAGATTCTGGATGCTATTTAATTAGCATATCTTGTGATATATTCTTTTTTGTGACCATGGGAGATTTTTGTGTTCAAAGTGTTTAGACCTCTGTAGTGAGCAGAGTACTTGGAGGTCACTGAAGAGCCAAAGCATTAGCCAGCTCTCTTCAGGTAAACAGTGTGAAGGGTGATTGAACCCGATTTCCAATTAACCTTATTCAGAATCTCTCTCATTAGTTTAATCACTAGTGCACAATTATGTGAAGCTTTTATCTCACAACTGCAGATGTGAAGGTTAAAAAGGAGTAATTATTTTTTAAGGGATGCTTTGGCTGTATATGTATGTGTAAGATTGGAGTGATGCTATTTCTTCTCCCGTGCTGTTTTCCAGGTAGTGAGTCAGTTTAAGAATGAACAACTCTAAGAAACCTTGTGCTGCCCAGACTACAAACCTTGAGAAGTTTAGTCCTGAAATTATTTCAGAAATTGAGCAGCTCTTTGCAAAGAAATTTACTTACACGAAGCCAGTGAATAACGAATGGCAGCTGCCAGATCCCAGTGATGCTTTTACGTGTGATCATGAGGAGTTCAACTCACTCCTGGCTCTGAAAGACTCAATGAATGAAGTCAAGAATCGGCTGAGTGACAAGAACCTGTCTGAATGGCATCAACACACCTCACTTACCAATAAAGCGGGGAAAATAATTCCTCATGTGAAGAAATCTGTGAATGCTGAGCTCTGTACCCAGGCATGGTGCAAGTTTCACGAGATACTGTGTACTTTTCCTCTTCTCCCTGAAGAAGCTCTTCAGGATGGAGAACTGAATTCTGTCCACCTCTGTGAAGCGCCTGGAGCTTTTATAGCCAGCCTCAACCACTACTTGAAATCCCACCATGTCCCCTGTGACTGGAACTGGGTAGCAAATACTCTCAACCCCTACCATGAAGCAAATGACACCCTTATGATGATCATGGATGACCGTCTTATAGCAAATACATTGCCTTGGTGGTACTTTGGTCCGGATAACACCGGTGATGTGACGACATTGAAACATCTAACAGGACTTCACAACTTTGTAAGTAATATGACCACAGTTCACTTGGTAACTGCAGATGGCAGTTTTGATTGCCAGGGAAATCCAGGTGAGCAGGAGGCTCTTGTCTTGCCCCTTCTTTACTGTGAAACAGTTACTGCTTTAATGATCTTGGGCACTGGAGGATCTTTTGTTTTGAAGATGTTCACACTCTTTGAACACTGTTCTGTCAACCTGCTCTTTCTGCTAAATTGCTCATTTGAGAAGGTTCATGTCTTTAAACCTGCCACTAGCAAAGCTGGGAACTCTGAGGCCTATGTGATTTGTCTTCGTTATATGGGCAGGGAAAGCATTCATCTGCTGCTTTCCAAGATGATGCAGAACTTTGGAACAGAAATGGTGAACAAAGCCCTCTTCCCCCAGCATATGATACCAGCATCTTTTCTTAAAGTACATGAAGAATGTTGCATGTTTTTCCACAAGTGGCAGGTAGAGACTATCTCTGAGAACATCCATCTCTTTATGCACATGGAAGAAGCAGCTCAGACAAAGCTGAACGAGCTAAGAGATTGTGCAGTACAGTACTTCATGCAAAGACTTCATATGAAACCCATTGCCAGAAATAACTGGCTTGTCAAGAAGTCTCAGATTGGTTGCAGCATGAATGCAAAATGGTTTGGGCAAAAAACCAAATATTTTAGTACGTACAATGAAAGGAAGATGCTAGAAACCTTCTCATGGAATGACAAAGTGGCAAAGGGCTATTTTAATCACTGGGCTGAAGAGCATAGTTTAAATACTACAGGTAAAATGTGCGTCTTGGAAGGACTGCCTTCTAAGGTTGAGTGTAGCTTGTGGTACATTTTGGAAGGGAAAAGGCTGCCAGTGGTAAAATGTTCCCCATTTTGCGATTGTCAGGTCTTGGAGGATCTTAATGAAGCCATGAATGAATTGATGGAGGAAAGGCTGAAAAACAGACCGATGCTGCAGGTGTGTCATTTATGCGAAGCTTTTCCTGGGGAGCTGATACTGGCAGAAGTGTCTAATCTTTCCGGGAGTCATCGGGAAGTCTTGAATGGAAGAAGTAGTGACCAGTTCAAGTGCCTTGTAGTGGGCTTTCCATCCCTCTGTGATCCTGAAAGCCAAACCCATATGGATATAAAGCTCCTAGACTCTGCTGCACTGCAGACTTTCAACTTCTCCTTGCTTTATGATGGAGAACCCAAGTACCAGCAGCAGCTCTTGGATTGTGTTCTCCATTCATTGACTCAGCTGACAACGGGAGACGCGTTGATTTTGCCAATTCTTTCCTGTTTTACACGCTTCACGGCTGGCCTCGTCTTTATACTGCATTGCTGCTTCAGATTCATCACGTTTGCATGTCCAACCTCCCGTGAACCTCTAAGGACCAGCGCTGCTTTGCTGTGTGTTGGTTACCAGGGCCTCCCTAACGCGGTTGTTGAATACCTTCAGCATCTGAGTGAAGTGATGAGCTCTTTGCTAGACACAGACTCTCCCCAGCAAGTGTTGCAGTTTGTGCCTATGGAGGTTCTCCTTCAGGGCAAGCTGTTGGAGTTCTTCTGGGATTTGAACACAGCCATTGCCAAGAGACAGCTCCACTTGATTGTGCAAGCGAAGCAGCAGCAAATAACTGGGAGTATTTCACTTTAGAATCATTCTAGAAATGAGCAAGTTGCTGCTGCTAGACAGCAGGCAGGTAGAAGGTGTTAAAAAAGTAACGTTACAGTAATATTTCTCTGAAAGCTCACTGTGGCATTGTTAGTGTTGGGAGGGTGTTATGAGCTCTCAGTCCTGCTTGCACCATATTGGCCTGCTTTATTGTCTTGAGGCTTTCTTCTTGGCCAGAGGCCTGTGGGAGGGCTGGCAACTGACGTGTCTTTGTGTGCCGCTTGGGTCGGTCAGAGCCATGGCCTTAATGATGAGAGGTGCTAGGGTGACTGTCTGTGAGGCTAGGTGATGAGAGGGTCCTGCTGTGTGACTTTAGCCCTTTTCTGTGGGGCAGAATGTGGGATGCGTCCCAGCACTTGTGTGCTCTTCTAGGATTTGCACAAGCTGAAATGTGAGGACTGGGCCAGAATGCTCAGCAGTGCAGAAGCCTGAGCACAAGCTGAGTGACAAGGGTTTTGTGAGCAGGCAGCTCTCTTAACAGCTGTGTGAAAACCACCTGCCTGTAAGCAGCAGCAAAGGTGGCCAGGAGAAGACGCTCTTTGGCTTCAACCCTGCTTACGCAAAGAGCAGGAGGCCGTGCAAAGTTTCTGACGGGTTACTGTATGTCTTCATCTCCCCATTGATGAATGCACTGTTGTAACTATTTTTGTGTTGATTATGGATCCCCTTAAAATAACTGGGGACTCTTAAGAGGAAGTGAGCACTTGCATCCACAGCAGTAGCTCTAAACGAGGAACTGCAATTGTTTTTCAGGCTAAAATCGTGATCACACATAGATTTGTATCTCCAGAAAGGCTCTGGGTACTGCTGGAGGGGTGTTAAGCTGGAGAAACTGGTGATAACTTTCTCCAGGAGAGCATGATTAAGATGTCAGTTGGTTCCCCTCGACAATAAAAATGATGAAATTGGCAACTGTTGTCTTTTGGGGGAGTCAAATTTTGTTGTCCATACTGTTCCTCTGAGAGCTAAATATTGAAGCCTAACTTGTGCATATTACCACAAACTTAAAACTGAATGTTATATGTGGAAAAACCTGCTCAGGGGGAGAAATGAGGCTTAGAAGGAAAAAATGGCTTAGCTGTTGGGATGTGCAAGAACTTGTGGCAAAAAGGTCAAAGGAGCAGGGTTACTAAGAAGGAAAATGTCCCCTGATGAATTACCAGTCACCTTCTGGAAGCACTTCTAATTATATAATGTGGGAGCTTGAAGAATAATTGATTGCTGGTAAGAGATTAAAAGCGCTGCTGAAAAACTGTTTTGTCTGGAGGTGCTGCCTATTTAGTAGGATTTCCTACCACCGTGATTGGGGCAGAGTTTAATGCATTCAACAGTTCATTTTTTAATCCAAGAACTTGATAAATGAATGAGTTGGTGGCTCAGGTCTGATGAACTCCTGATGTTTTAAAAAAAAAAAAAGTCTTGTATAAAAGGAAGCTGAACAACAGCTTCTGGGACTGGTCATTGTTCATTTTAATTTACTTAAATACATTTTTTGCTGTGAGCTGAGTCATGCTTCCCCTCTCAGACCAGGAGTGAAAAGAGGCTACAAACTGGGATGTATGTACAGTAAGAGTTTCATCTGTAAACTCCAGACCATGAGTAGGGCCACGGATGGATTCCACTGAGGAATAAAAAATAGAAAAATCAAAATAAAGAAGGGAGAGAAGAAACATTGTAGAAGAATGGATGAGGAAATGGCATCAGAGATCACCTGTGAAAGTCGTGTTCATTTGGAACAAAACCTAAAGGAATTATCTGTGAAAGACACTCGTATGCCTCTGCTGCTGTTCTAGAGGTCATTAATGCTTCTGAAGCACCTCCTGAGCTGAAGCTTTTGAGAAGCTTCTCAAAGGAGGGGTAGAAGAAATTTTTCAGGTATCTGGAAGCACTTACACTGTGATACCCTGCCATGGAACTGTGAGTAGCCAGAGCCATCTCAGCTAGCAGGTACTGAAATCACTTGGGGTTTTTTTTCTTATTGACATGAGCCTAGTACTTTATTTTATAGGTGAAGTAAAATCTGACAGATCATAAGGGGAAAGCTTTCCTTGGTCTGTTCTGTGTATCTGATCAAATACGCAGAGGGGTTCCTCCTATCCCATCACTCACTGAACCACCAAACTCACATTTTGTTTGCATTTGTTTTTAAACAAAAACACTTTAGAAAGCCACAAAGCTTTGGAGGAGTTAGGGCTACTCTGGAGTGAGCTAGTGGGGGAATGTTACCTGTTTGGAAGTATCCCCCCTGAAAAGTCATGCGTGCGCATCTGTGGAAAACTGAGGTAAAACCAGTGCCCTGTGGATCCCGACGCCCGATGTGCTGGTGGAGCTTTGTTTGTTGGCAGCNATCTGATCAAATACGCAGAGGGGTTCCTCCTATCCCATCACTCACTGAACCACCAAACTCACATTTTGTTTGCATTTGTTTTTAAACAAAAACACTTTAGAAAGTTGCAAAGCTTTGGAGGAGTTAGGGCTACTCTGGAGTGAGCTAGTGGGGGAATGTTACCTGTTTGGAAGTATCCCCCCTGAAAAGTCATGCGTGCGCATCTGTGGAAAACTGAGGTAAAACCAGTGCCCTGTGGATCCCGACGCCCGATGTGCTGGTGGAGCTTTGTTTGTTGGCAGCTGATGGGAGAAATGGTTTAAGGGCAGCTGTTCCTTCTGTTAAAAAGAGGGATGTGGCTTGGAGAGTCTTTTTTTTCATTAGTACTGTTTTTTTAATAGCAGGAATTTAAAAATAAGAAATCACATATTTAAAGAATCCTGTGTTGTCCTTGCTGCCTTTGGACCTAAGATTTCTGAGAGGAGTGACACTTAGTTTCTACTGTGACTTTTGGAATTTGGGAAGAGGCATGAGTAGAATGTATTAACCTTTGTGGAGAGGGTCTGACAACTCCTGCCTTTATTGAAGCTGTCAGGTTTGGACTGATTTGGTTTTGGGGTGACATCTGATGAAGTGTCCCAGGTTCCTGAACTTTTTTTGGAGGTTTTGAGGGTTTTTTTCACCTGTTTTACCTGTTTGAAGTGAATATTGGTTTTCATAATTAGGTTTCGCTCGGGGAAAAATAGATGTGATGGAGAGAATAAGTGGATTATGGTGCCACCAGAAATCATACAAATTGGAGGTAAACATAGTTTTGCAGCCCTACTGTTGAAGGTTTCTAAAGGACCAGTATCTGGGCCCAGCAATTAGCTGTGAGTTACCTTTTTTTTTTTTTGAACTTTTTGCATCTTGTGTTTTAAGCCTCTAATATTTTGGAAGTGTCTGCAGAGGGGGCTGAAGGAATTGGATGCTCAGCTAAGTGAAAATGATTTTTTTGGGGCGGGGAGTAGTTTAAGTTGAGCTCTCTTAAAGGTTAAGAGACTTTGTACTTGTTTTTGCTAAGTTCCTGTTGTGTCTGCATTCATTCAGATGTGCACAGATCGTGTCTGCTCTTGCCACTGGCTCTCCAATTTAATTTCTACAAAACATAATGAGATTTACAGTACAAAATCTGGTAGTCAATTAAACGGTTACTAATTGATGTCCATTTGTCTTCATTTCAGCTCAGTCTATCAAATTACTGGTGGTAAACGTAAAATATGTAGCAAAATTATATTCTCTTAGAGAAACAAGTTGGGACTTAATGGAAAGGGATTCATATTCCCTCTGTAGAAAGTAAGATTGAAGAAAAACAGTCCTTGATCTCTGGCCACTGAGCTGAGTGCTGAGGAACATTGAATCATTGAGTCACTGGAAGCAAACCTTGACCAGTAAGGTGAAGCCGAAGAGCTTTATGGCCCCTGCTACCATTCCTGAAAGCTGCCTTTTAAGATGCCTTTAATTTACTGTTGGTTTAATTCCTAATTGTAAAGAGGGGGAAATCCTGCCTTATTCTCTTAGGTAGTGTGAAATGGGTTGGTTTGTCAGGACTTGTCCCTAATTCCCACTGTTAAACCAGAACCTCTAAACTTCACCTTTTGAAGATCAGGCTTTTATTTTCTTTTGTGTAGTGCCTTAGTGAGTGAAGACCAATATTAAAATTCCTGTGCCAAAACCTGGTCATGGTTTTTCCACCTCATTCCTGCAACTATTTTCGTGAGCACTGTGCCGATACTCTTAGTTCCAATTCTTAGTGTACTTCAGTCTTGACAGGCGGATCAAATGGAGCTGTTTTTGCCAGGAAAGTGCTCGGCCTGTGGCTGCTCACTGCTGACTCTTTAGGCAGTAATTTGGATTGCCATCAAGCCATCTCTTGTGACTCCTTCTGGGTCCAGAGCTGATTTCAAGACTTAAGAATGAGATTTGCTAAAAGAATTAACCAGTGGCTGTAGACACTTGCTTATGACAAGCAGAACCGTGAGGAGACATTTAGACGGGGGAAACTTTTTCCAGCGTCCAGGAGAGGCTCACGTAACGTGCAGCTGACAGCATTAGCTACCCTTTCCGTGCTAAAAAAGTGCTTTCATTTGAGGCATAACCGCCAGACCAAACAGTTCATCCCCAGTCCACACCGTGTTCATATGTGGAACCCCCCCTGGCCTCAGCTTTGTCACTAATCCATGTGTGTGCTCTTGTGGAGAATATAGGTTTGGGGTTTTTTCAAGTGAAAGCGATGTTGTTTTACATGACTGTCATGCTTTTGTTAGGTCTGCAAATGAATGTTGAAAACCTTTCATTTTCCTGTTTTTTAAGAAAAATTTTGTTTGGAGAAAATAAAATTTTATTTTAGCTTTTAAATGTTGCTGTTGACGTGTTTCTTTACCAAACTAGGAAGCACAGTAGGGAGAAGTCTGGGGAGCTTTTTTGCTGAGCCATGGTTTCCTCATCTTGCCATTCAGATCCATTCTGCGTGAGTGGAGGATCCACAGGCATTGGAGCAGCCAGCTCAGCCAGGTGCTGTTTGCTTCTCCCTGTCTTTCCCTTTGTCATTAACAGCTCAGACACACGTTCCTGTTGCAAATGTCACAGCAGTGGTTGCTGTAACCTACTTTAACAGCAAAGGTTTTCTCTTGAGGACCTCCAGTTTCTCCTGGCTGTGACAACCACGCTGGTAGGACAAGGCTGTTAGATGCTAATTGTGTCAGCAGTCTATTATTAATTCTTATCCAAATATTTTCATTCTGAGCTCTTTTCTTTGCTGGATGGGATTATTAAAGGAAAACCGAGTGCTTTATTCCTCAGGCTCAGTTCTGCCATGCTGGCAAAGGTGCTAGCTGCTTCACTTTGCTTTGGCCACACCATTTGTCTTGAGACTGCTTACAAACGAATTCCAACTGCAATTATCAATGCTTATGTTGTTTTTTTCATTGCCTCTGTCTTTGGAAATGAGGAGCAGGCTGTGTCCTAGAGGTACAAGACAACACAAGAAATGTGTGTTCTTTCAATACCTTGATTTCCTTACAGCTATCGTATGTGTTTGGGGAAATCTTGAGACTGAAAGTGGTGTTTAATAGATGCTGGGATGCAGGACAGCGGTGTCTGTCTCAATTTTAATGCAGCGCTAGACTGTAACCACTGGCCGTTAGTGTCAGAATGTACTTTGGGGGACACTAGGACTTTGAATGGCTTTGAAATGGGTTGGAAGAGCCCATTAGAAGGATTGTCAGGTTGATTTTGGTGGGAATAAATTGTTTATTCTGGCCTTATTGATTTGTAGGGAATTGTTTATGCTCAGAATTGTATTCGAACTCCCAGGAGTTCTGTGGAACGTTTACGTGCCTGGTATGAAACCTTAAAACATGCAAAACGCAGATTAGCAAGTGAAGGGAAAATGTGGATGACCTTGTTCGACCTTGTTCTGCTGCCTCAGGCCTTACAGACTGCCTGTGTAACTTCTTTGGTCCTTAAAGTCGACTTATCTAAAGCGTTGTGCTGATTATATGACGGATTTGAACTTTGGTAGAGCTTAATACGACACCACACCTGCCAGTTTTGGAGTTTCAGTAGTAGCAAATCTGTTCTCTCTCTCTCCCTGACTGAACAGAGATTTAGCAAATCCTTTCACTGTTTTGTGTCAGGCCCTCGGTGTCCTCCAGCAAGACTGGGAAGATGCAAATTTACCTATCATACAACTTCTACTTGGACTACAGTGCCACAGTTACTGGCCCCTTTTACTAAAAGAATATTTTTTCCTCCATGGGAAACGTGAACATGTCGATTAAAGTGCATCTTCGTAGTGCTTTGAGTTAGGGTGACTGGTGCTTGTTAAAGAATTGAGTTACCTCAACTGGGGCTAGCAGGGAGAGGTGACTGTCACTTGTTGGTGGAATGATTTGTCTAAATTGGGGACTAGCAGGGAGAAAGAGGATCATTATTCAAATCCTATTTGTTGCTGAAGGTGGAGATTGTTATGTGCACAGCAAAGAGATGAATGGCCTGGTGCTGCCTGGTCCAAATGAGAACTCATGTGGACGTGCCCCCAGGCCCTGGGCTGTCAGGTACCTGTGTCTCAAACCAGTGACTCAGTAGACAGTTGGCAACGAAACCTCAGTTAGACCAAAGGATACAGGGACTGCAGTGGTGAGGCGCCTTAATTTAAGCCTATAGAGTGTTATGATTTAAATATTTGTTTTCCAATCAGTTGACTGCCCCGGGTTGATGATGGGAGCAAAACATTGAGTTGAAATGTAATGAAATCTGTCTTGGGGTTGCAATTAAATTCTGCTCCGAGGTGGCAGCTCAATAGCTGTGTGTTTCCTCAAATAACAGTGCTCTCTGCCAGACACGCGTTCGGCATAAGAGCAAGGATTTGGGGCAGGACTGGGGACGTGAGAGTCACGAGAGCCTTCTGAGCAGCCAGTCCTCCCTGCCTTCGTTACTGCAGTGCTGATAGGTGGTGACCAGCTCTGTGGCTTTAGAAAACCACACCATGAGCTATGTAGACTGTGTGCAGAGAGTCCTGCATGGAGTAGATGAGCAGCACAGGAGAGTTTGGGATGAGTGTCCCTAGAACTGGGATGGCTAGGAGGTTTCTGGCTGGTATAAATGATGGTCAGCAGTGGACACTTGCTGTCTCATCTCAATTTTTCTATTGGAACTGGTGTTGAGTGTTAGCATAGATAGGAAGTGACCTGGATCCAGTTGATGTGCTAGGATGGAGAGGAGAGCTGGTTCAAACCCGTCCGTGGGACTGTTAGAGAGGCTCTCCTCAACTAGGATGAGCTTGCACTTCGTGTGGAAACCCCAGAGCAGGCTGAGTGTTTAATATCTGTCAGTACTGCGGCCTTAACTATAAATCACAAAGTAATTGATTTCAGGGTGTTAATGAAATTTAGATTTATGGAGAAGTACAGTTATGCCTAAGATGCAGAGTTAATAGCACTGGCACCAAACAAAACCAAAACTGGATTTGTTTCTATTATGAAACAGGGTAGTATAAGGCCATAAATTTATATTCATACAAGCAGTTTGGCTCCTAATTATGTGATGAGTTTTCTGCTTAGTTTTCAGACTTGGAAAACTGTTCAAAGCTCTGGAGATTGTCCAGTGTTCAATTCCTGCACCTTCACTGCTCTTTGTGAGGAAACTGAGACCAGATCCTAATGACTTGCTTAAGCATTTGCTATAGTGAAGGAAGAAAACAAGTTAGATGCTTCTTCAGAGACCCCTCGCGTGATCCTGATTAAAAAGGATCTCTCTTTGCAAGAGTAACAAACCTCAGAACAGGTCTAAGCCCACACGGCAGCTGAGAACATCTATTGAAGTTTCAATAACAGACTTTACTCATCACGTCACTCTCTGCAGTTTTGAAGAGACCTGAACTGTTAACTGGAGGTAGCAGAGACAGCAGCAACAGTCTCAGGAGCTTGAGTGGAAGTAATGAAGCAGTAATTAGCAATTAATAAAATGTGGTGAAAGTTGTAATAACTGCGGCACTGGCCTGGAGCTCTGGTGCTAGGGTAAAGTGGTTCCTTGGAAATCTACAGCTCTGAAGCTTAATTATCGTAGTTTCCTTTAGACACCATCTGCTCTTAGAGCCAACTTGTACATTTATTTTTTTTCTCCCCAAAGGCTGTTGAGGTTTTAAGGACTCCCTTCTGTGGCTTTTCAAGGCAGAGATAAAATTGATGCCAGGATTAGGATATGGGGACTGAAGTGGTCTGTGGGGCTGGTGTATCTGTCACATGGAAGCTAAGAGGGACAGTTCTGCTAAGGCAGCCCAGTGGGGGCTCAGAAAGGTGCTCAGATACAGGAGTTGCTGAGGGGGAAAATGTGGATAGAGACTCCGCTGTGATCTGGTTTGTGTTGCTTCCAGGAAGAAAGCAAATTGATACTGTGCTGTCCGTGTGATCTTATCCTCCCCTTCCAATTTCAAGCCCTCCAGAATGATTTCTGGAATATGTTAATTTTTTATAGCTCCTGTGGTAATGGAAGAAAAGGATGGCAGAGTAAGCTGTCTGAGCTCAAGTCACCACTGGATCACTAACCACAGGCAAACCCCAGAGTCAGATCTGCCTTCTGAGGTAGCAGGGGACACTGGAGCAGTGGTGGTGGTGCTGCATGCACCTCAGATCTGCTGTGTTGCTTTGCTTTATGTCAGCTGCTGTTCTGTGCCTTGTAAAGTCAGAAGCCAAACTTCATCACTACCCCTTAAGATGAGCATGAAAAATTGTTCAGATCACAAAAACAGTCAAACCCCACCTGCCTTCCCTTTGGGACCCACCAGGTTGGAAGGGACCTCAAGGATCATAGAGTCCAACCTTTTAAGCTAAAGAAATACAATTTAAATGAGATGGCCCAGCACCCTGTCAAGCTGAGCCTTGAAACTGCTTAAAGCTGAGGAGTCTACCACTTCCCTGGGAAGGCCGTGTCTAACTGCTCTCACTGTGGAAAAACTTTCCTTGGCAATCCTGTTGGAATCTCCGCAGGAGCAACTTGTATCCATCACCCCTTGACTTTTCTATGTGACTCCTTGTGAAAAGGGAGTCTCCATCTTCTTGGTAGCTGCCCTTTATGTCCTGGTACATGGTAGTAAGGTAACCCCTAAGCCCTCTCTTTGCAAGGCTGAACAAACGCAGCTCTCAGTCTTTCTTGGTCATCCTCATGGCCCTGCTCTGGACCTTGTCCAAATTGTTTTGTATTGATGAGACCAAAACTGAACACAGGACTCAAGGTGTGGTCTGACTAGCGCTGAGTAGAGTCGGATAATGACTTCTGTGCTGGTGATGCCCTTGTTAGTGCAGCCCAGCATCCTGTTTGCTTGCTTTGCTGCTGCAGCATGCTGTTCGCTCATGTGAAAATCAAGGATGGCAGGAGCTAAGAGTGAGTGGGGAGAGTCAGGTTGGGTTAAATTACCTTTGTTTTCAGCTGTAGGAATGCCCTGTGGACTTGAGCAGAGCAAAACTCTTTCGGGCAGTGAAGGTGAGAAAATGGGACATGGGAATTTTGGAAGATGCAAGCGCAGTTTCAGATGTCACTCCATTCCACTGAAGGGTTGTATTAAGGATTCAATTTTGCCTTGTGCAAATCAGTTTTAATTAATAGAGCAGATGCACCAACAATGCATCTGGAAATTAAATGGAGGAGAAAAGAAAGGAAGCAGCTGGTGCTAGTGGATGTAAATATTTGCTTTTGGAGACATAAGGCTCTGCAGAAACTTCAGAGGCTCCATTTCAAATTCAGAAGCTTCTTTCTTTTGACTATGGAGCAGAAAAAATTAATGGAAGCATAATGCTTTGTTTGATTCTAGCGTGGGTGATGTAAGAAGGTTTTGGAATAGGGCCAGCACATGGAATCTTGGTTCCTACTGAAATATTAAGGCCTTGCCTCTGTCAGTGCGATATGCAGAAATGTCAGAGCGGCTGCCTCGATACCAGGGAGCCTGCCCAGTCCTCTGCGATGTGGTGTTGTGTCCATATAATTTTCATGCAGAGCAGGGTGCAATGATGCTGTTTGCATGGGACCTTGCTGGCAAACCATGGGGGGGAAAGGTGCATGCGTCTGAAAACATCTGTGGAGCAGGCATGGTGGGAAGGGTATAGGCTCTGATCTTCATGGGAAGCTGAGGGATGAAAAATAAAAGGCAAAGCAGGAATTAGAGGTTTGCATGATTTGCTGGGAGCCTGCGGAGCTCAGCTGTGTTAGTTTTGAGGACTCTGCCTGAACTGCAGAAGTCCTCCTCACTCCTTTTCAGCATTGGACTTTTCATGAAATCCCTGGCTGTTTATGGAATGATAGGAGAGCTCTTTGTCCTGGTTTAGTTGGACTGTTTGTGAGTGCCTGTAACTGCAAACAGGAATTTGAAAACACAAGCTTAAAAGCACAAAGGACTGCAGCAAATACAGAGTGTAGAAAGCAAAACAAAAGCAGTTTTACTGATAAGTCATGACTGGAAAGCAATAATGCCCAACCTGCTGGAACTGGCAGTGCTGGAGAAGGAAGGGTTGATCAGACCAGGTATTAGTGAGCTGGGTAGTGAGGATGGGAATCGTGGAATAATTTAGATTAGAAGAGAGCTCAGAGATCATCTGTTCCCAACTCCCTGCCATGGGCAGTGACACCTCTCACCAGACCAGGTTGCCCAGAGCCCCACCCAGCCTGGCCTTCAACACTGCCAAGGATGGAGCAGCCACAACCTCCCTGGGCATCCTGTTCCAGTGCCTCAGTGCCCTCACAGGGACAAATTTCTTTCAGATCTTATTTAAATCTCCCCTCCTTCAGCTTGAACCTGTCTCTCATAAAAAGTCCCTGTGCAGCTTTCCTGTAGGCCTTTCAGGTACTGGAAGCTGCTGTAAGAGCCTTCTCTTCTCCAGGCTGAACAGCCCCAATTCCCTCAGCCTGTCCCCACAGCAGAGGTGCTCCAGCCCTGGATTGTCTGCAGGTGTATGTGATGGTCTCAAGTTTTGTCTTGATACTGTGAAAACTTCAACGGAACAGTACAGCTTGGGTTGGATCTAGGTCAAGGTGAAGCTCCTCTGTCCTTGAAACTTATGGAAGGCAACTTATGGAAGTGCTGCTGCTGAGGGGACTGAGTTTTCCAGACCTGGTTATTAGAGACTCTGCCTAGACTGTGTTCGCAGCCTGTGTACAGTAATGCCTTGCTATCTGCCAGCTCTGTTTCAGACCTCTGCTCTCTGTTATTTAATACCTTTCTCTGATTACTATTGTCATCGTCCTGTTTTCCTTCATCCTTGATTGACCTCGGTGAGCAGGTGGTGATGAAAATGTAATGGCTCGGAAAAGGTAGCAGGACCACAGGCAGTGGAAGGTTTGTCAGGTGTTTGGTCTCCCAGGTGAAGCAGCTGAGATATTTCAGAATGATTGTGTGTTGGAAGGTAGGTCAGATAGGGTCACCAGGGCATCAGGAAGTTTAATTTTGCATTATAAATGGATTCTTCTGCTCTAAACATCAGACAAATAAGCAATTACTACTTACTGTGTAGAAAATACCTTGGTTAGTGGGATAATTCTCCATTGAGGACTTCTGGAAACTAAATGGAAGAGGTGTTGATTTTGTCTGACTTTTTTTTTTTGTTGTTCCCTCGCTACAGCCAGGGTCACTCTGTCCTTAGGATGTTCTTGTCTAGTTTTGGTCTTTGGTCTGAGGTTGGTCTGCTCAGTTTCTATGCTCATTGGTAAGTTAATTGATGGTGAAAACAAAATGTTTTCATCTGAGTTCACACTGGTAACTTAATTTGGGATTATTCTGAGCCAGGGATAGTTTCTCTATTGCTATTAAGGTGCTTGTTGCAGACCCTAATACTTGGTCTCTAGAGCAACCACAGTGGGTGATACACAAGTGGGAGACCGAGTGAGACATCCCTCAGCGTAAAGCTGGACTCAGTTTTAATTTGGGGTAGGAGCAGGCTCTCTAAAACAGATGAGAGCTCAGTGCTGGTTGGTTGGTCGGTCAGAATGAAGCAAGAGCTGAGTTGACCTGAAGTGGGGGATAGTCCAGGCACTAAAGCAGGGATTTATATGGATAAGGATAATTTCAAATGCTTGGGGTAGCAAAACAGCTCGGCACAGGGTGGTCTGGAGAGAGTATGTGAACTTCTGGAGTTTGGGGCTTGGACAGCAACGAAAAATGTGCCTTTGGGCTTGGTGGATTCAGTGCAGGGCTATGGTAGGTCAGAAGAGGCTGTGTCTATAGAGGGGGTTTGTTGAGGTGCATGGCCACCTCAGCTGCAGTCATAGAATCATTAGGGATTGGAAGGGACCTTGAAAGATCATCTAGTCCAATCCCCCTGCCACAGCAGGATCACCTAGACCAAGTCACACAGGAACACATCCAGGTGGCTCTTAAACATCTCCAGAGAAAGAGACTCCACAATCTCCCCAGGCAGCCTGTTCCAGTGCTCCGTCACCCTTGCTGTGAAGAAGTTCCTTCTGATATTTATGTGGAACCTCCTATGTTCCAGCTTACACCCACTGCCCCTTGTCCTGTCACCAGATGACACTGAGAAGAGCCCAGCTCCATCCTCCTGACACCCACCCTTCACGTACTTATAGAATCATTACGGATTGGAAGGGACCTCGAAAGATATAGACATTAATGAGGTCACCCCTCAGTCTCCTCTTCTCCAAGCTAAAGAGACCCTACTCCCTCAGCCTTTCCTCATAAGGGAGGTGCTTCACCTCCTTCATCATCCTTGTTGCCCTNTCCAAGTCATTAATGAATAGATTGAACAGGACTGGCCCCAGTACTGATCCTTGAGGGATTCCACTAGACACAGGCCTCCAGCTAGACTCTGTCCCATTGACCACTACTCTCTGGCTTCCATCCTGCAGCCAGTTCACGATCCGCCTCACTACCCGATCATCTAGACCACAGTGCCTCAGTCTGGCTGCGAGGATGCCATGTAAGGTACGTGTGTGTCACGTACTTTACTCAAGTCAAGATAGACCACATCCACTGCTCTGCCATCATCTGTCCACCTGGTTATGCCCTCATAAAAGGCACCAGCTTCCACTAGCAACGTAAACTGTGCAGGGCTTTGTCTGTACCTTAGAGGACTGTAATGCATCAGGCAGAGCTGTTGTCTATTGAAATTGTAGAACTGGCCAGATAGGAAAAGACTTTCAAGACCACTAAGTTCAACTATTAATTCATATGCCACCACTAAACCCTGTCCCTGAGCACCAGATCTTCAAGACTTTGAAACATGTACAAGGATGGCAATTAAACCCCCTCCCTGGGCAGCCTGTTCCAAGGCCTGATGACCCTTTCCATGGAGAAGTTTTTCCTCATGTCGAACCTAAACTTTCCCTCGTGCAACTTGAGGCCATTTGCTCTTGTCCTATCACTTGTTACTCGTGAGAAGAGCCCGACTCCCATGTCACGACAACCTTGCTGTGCAAGGGAAGTGGGAGACTTTGGAGGCAACACTAACCACAGCAGTGCTGGAAAGCAGCAGGATGGAGCAATTTGTTGAATTGTGGCATCAGATGACACAGACCTTTCATGTGGTGAAGGGAATTGCTAGAGGCCAGGACAGAGGCCACAGAAATGTGTGTCCTAGGTGGCTTGTTGGAGTAGACTGATGTTTTGTCAAGGACTTGGCTTGCCTGCTCCTCTCTGAGCTTTGGGATATAGATCTCAAAGCTGGCTCTGCTGACACGGAGCTTTGCTTCAGAGCTGGACTTCTAAACCTCGTGGAGAATGTAACCAGTAGGGGAGACTCTAATTGCCATCTATTTTGACCAGAACGATACTAGGGGAAAGAACAGGAGCAGCTGTAAGGAATGAATGAGATGTTACATCTCTTGACTCCCAGATCTTGTGTTTTCTGGGTGTGAAGGCTGCTGTGGAAGACAGGAGGAGGGCATGGGAGCCTGGGTCTCCTCAGCTGTGCGGTGTCCCCTGTTTTGGCATTTCTGTTGGAAAGCCCCAGGCCAGGCTCTTTGCTAGCAGAGCTGTGCTGACTTGGAGCAATTGCACTGAAATGCAATTTGCCTCCCAGTGCTGGAGGGCTGAGTGAGTTCTCCCCCACAGAAGGGAAACTGTGTCCTCAGTCCCCCCCCCCCCCCCCCC
>VXBP01003190.1:229446-305966 GCA_013400115.1 Rhinopomastus cyanomelas
AACATGGTTCCTCTGTCCCCCCCCCCCCATTTCCTTTTTTCTTAAGAGGGCAAACCTCAATGAAGACAGGACTGCCGGCACAGAAGGTGACTCACGTGGAGGTACTTAAAAAAACTGCGATTAGAGCAGAAGAGGAAGTTCAAGGTGACTGAGGTTTGGCTTTAGCTTCTGCTGTGGCTTTGCCGAACCCCTGAGCAATTGCCCAGCCTGCTGTAAATCAGTTCATGTCGCAGCCTCACCCTGCCTTCGGGGAAAGGGATGACCTTGCTCTGCCCGGGCAGCAGGATGGATGTTTACCCTCTCACAAAGAGGTGCCCCTAGGGCAGAGACAGACACTAAGTAATTTTTTCAGATGAATGTTAATTTTCCTTTCGATTTTGTGCCATCTGAACTGGTTTCTTGAATCCTGACTGCTCTCCCAGCTGTCCATCAGTGACTCTCATGTTTTGACGGCTCTTCTCACAAATAGCATGGTGAAAAGATCTTGGTTATGTTCTCTTTCCCTTTTTTCCCCTTTGCAAAGTCTCATTTACTTTTTGCAGCTGTCCTCACTCTCTCCCCACTATCGTTACTGGGAAGCAATGTGGCAGTTAGAGCTGGCCACCCCCGGGAGGAGGTGTGCTCTGCTGGCTTTTAAAGAGCTTTGTGCTCCTCTCCAAAGCTTTTCTGTTCTCCCTGTGCAGAGGATTTTAATGCTATTCCATTCCAAGAACAGTAACAGCTGTACAGATACAAAAAATGTCTGGATCATGGGTTGGTTTCATGAAGCCTTGATTATTTTCATCTTTGGAAGGTATTGCTCCACGTTTTCTCTCTTCCTCCTCTTCCTCTCAAAGAATGGTTGCCATGTTGACCTGCTAGCTGAAGATGAGCCAGTGTGTGCTCTGGTGACCAAGAAGCATCCTGGCTTGTATCAGTACTGGTGTGGCCAACAGGATCAGAATGGGGACCATCCCCCTGTACTGGGCACTGACAAGGCCCCACCTCAAGTCCTGGGATCAGTTCTGGGCCACTCACACTCACTGCCAGAAGGACATGGAGGGGCTGGAATGGGTCTAGAAAAGGGCAGTGGAGCTGGGGAAAGGTCTGGAGAACAAGTGCTCTGAGGGAGCTGGGGCAGGGGGGCTGTGTGAACTGGAGAAAAGGAGGGTCAGGGAAGACCTTCTTTCTCTCAACAGGTCTCTGAAATTCAGGATGTTAGAGTGGGATGGGGGTCGGTCTCTTCTCCCTGGGAATAAGGGACAGGACGAGAGGAAATGGCCACAGGTTGTGCCAGGGGAGGTTTAGGTTGTCCCTGAGGAACAATTCTTCCCCAAAAAGGTTGTCCAGGCCTGGCCCAGGCTCCCCAGGGCAGCGGTGTAGCTTTGCTACCATTTCCGAAGACCAGTCTAATTTTAGGGTTGAACCAAACCTGGAGGTTAGCTGTAGGCACCAAAGGACAAGGGGTTTAGGAGCCAATGCCTAAGGTTATGGGCAACCTTAAAGCTAATTCTTTGCTGACTTGTAGGAGATACTTTATTTAGAGGTTTGTGTAAGGTGGTGTGAAGCAGTGCCATGCAGCTGGAAGCTACAGCTATTCATTTCAGGGCTTTGAAGATCTCTGCTGCCTCACCAGTGCACTGCTTGGCTTTATTTTGCTTGGGAACAACTGAACAAAACTGTTGCTACAGTTTCCTTTTCCCTGAGGTGGGACAATTCCTTTAAGTCTCCTGCTGGAGTTAAGGGATGTCTTCAACCTTTTTTCCCTGGAATGGGCTGAGTGCAGCTCCCAGAACCACTGGCGTTTGGGAGCCAGGGAGCACTGACTGGACCATTCCAGAGGACTCTCTGGACAGCAGGGCTGCTCTGCAGATGCAGCTGCAGGTACTGGAGGGAGATGCTGGGTGTCTTCGTGGGCTATGTATATTTTTTTAGGGCTCTGTACTCTGTGTGCCAACTGCTAATGAGCTGTTTTCTGTTGGCAGGGCTGATGGCCCATCCATCTGCGTTCAGAGTCCACAAGAGTCCCTTGCTAGGGGCTTTGCTGCAGAGAGAGTGTTTGACATTTCCCAGACTGCTTAAATCTGCCAATTGACAATATTTAACACTCTCCTCTGTCTAGAGCCTTCCAGCAGTGATGCCTATAGGGTTCAGTTTTCCCTTCAAAGAATTGTTGCCTAAAACTTCTGTATTTTTGTCACTTGGCAAATGCCATGAGTGAATCTCTCTTTGTGTTGCTTTGGGCTGTGATGTGGTGCTGCTAACCAGGCTGGGTGCTTTGCTGGCCAGGGGTTGATGGACAGCTCTCTGGTGAACCCATCCAGGAGAACAGAGGATTTACTGTGTCACTTCTTGAAGACACAATCCTTTAGCCCAAGGGTCTTTGGGAGGCGGATACCAGCCTACATAACCTAGAAGTTTATACCAGTTTATTGTTCTGTTTCTGTCCTGCTTCTGACTGTTAATATGTAGAGGTTTTAAGGCTGTGTGATGAGCAGAAGTTCAGGGCTGTGCTACCTGTTCCTCCAGGACAGGATCTGCTGTTTCAGCTCAGTATTTTATACAGACATCACATGCAAGATGGATGAATCCTCCTTCTTGCAAGAGCTAGTAGCAAGGATGAATAAGCAGTTCATTCACAGGCACTTAAACATTGAAGGAAACTAGAAGCAACCTGAAGTTGCTTCTTAACCAATGTTTAGCATCTTGGAGTCTCAAGGGTTAGAATACCTCTGACAATGTGGACAATTCATGGGGATTAAAAGTGCTCTAGATGAAGCAGGCAATGAGTTAAACTGCTTTTAGCTAATTCCCTAGCTGTGAGGAATTCAATCCATCCTGTGTTGAAAATATCTGGGGCTTCTGGTCTGGTGTTTGTAGGGGTGGGGATTTTTCAGACTTTCTCAAAGACATGGTTGGTCTGCAAGCTAGTGCTTTACTGACCAGATGGCAGGAAGCACTTGGGAAGTAGTAGCTCCTTTAGATGGAGAGTGCAGACCTCTGCTTTTCTGTCCTAAACTTCAGCCAGTGGCTTTCACAGTGGTCCCATCTCACAACTCGCGTCTGCTTTGTGTTATTGGGATAAAGCTGGATATTCTCTACTGCATATTCATAGGAGATGAACCCCTCTAGTGAGGTATAGACTCATAGAATCATTAGGGATTGGAAGGGACCTCAAAAGATCATCTAGTCCAATCCCCCTGCCGCAGCAGGATCACCTAGACCAAGTCATACAGTCAGTCAAGGTTGGAAGGGACCACATGATCATCTAGTTCCAACTCCCCTGCCATGGGCAGGGACATCCCAACCTAGATCAGGCTGGCCAGAGCCTCACCCAGACTGGCCTTAAACACCTCCAAGGACGGGGCCCCAACCACCTCCCTGGGCAACACATTTCAGGCTCTCACCACTCTCACAGTGAAGAACTTCCTTCTCACATTCACTCTAAATCTACCCATCTCCAGCTTTGCTCCATTCCCTCTAGTCCTGTTGCTACCTGACATCCTAAATAGTCCTCATCTGCCAGTTCTCTCAGTACCTGTGGATGTATCCCGTCAGGTCCCATGGACTTGAACACTTTCAGGTTCTTCAGGTGATCACGAACCTGATCTTCACTTATGACGGGCAGTTCTTCCTTGCAGTCCCTGCTGTTATTGTCCAGGACTCCAGGAGTGTGGCTGGAGGCCTCTGCAGTGAAGACTGCGGTAAAGAAGTCATGGAGAACCTCAGCCTTTTCCATGTCACTTGTAACCACGTCACCTGTTTCCTTTCTCAGGGGGCCCACACCTTCCCTAGACTTCTTGTTACCATTCATACACCTGTAGAAATTCTTGGTGTTCCCTTTGACCTCCCTGGTTAGGTCCAATTCAAACTGTGCCTTGGCTTTCCTAACCAGATCTCTAGCTGTTTGGGCAGCTTCCTGATACACCCCCCATTCTAGCTGTCCTCCCTTCCACTCCTTGTAGAGTTTCTTTTTGTGTGACAGCGTGTCCAGGAGCTCCTTGCTCAGCCAGGCAGGCCCCCTAGCATTCCTCCCTGCTTTCTTCATTGTTGGTGTACATTGCTCCTGGACAGAGAAGAGGTGATCCTTGAATACCAACCAGCTGTCCTGGGCCCCTCCTTCCTCAAGGGCTTCATCCCATGGTACATTGGCCAGCAGATCCCTGAAGCGATCAAAGTCTGCACGCCTAAAGTCCAGGGTCATAAGCTTAGAAAACTTCCTCCTGGTTGCCCTGAGGATCTGAAATTCAACTGCTTCATGGTCACTGCAGCCAAGGCTGTCCGTGAGCCTCACATTGGTCACCAGCCCTTCCCTGTTGGTGAGAACAAGGTCCAGCAGAGCACCTTTTCTTGTTGGTTTCTCCACCATTTGGAGGAGGAAGTTGTCATCTGTGCAATCCAAGAATAGCCTGGATTGCTGGTGTCTTGCTGTGTTGTCCCTCTAGCAGATGTCAGGGTGGTTGAAATCCCCCATGAGGGCCAGGGCCTGTGACCTGGAAGCTGCTTCTGTTTGCCTGTGAAGGGCCTCATCTGCTTGCTTCTGCTGGTCAGGTGGCCTGTAGCAGACCCCTACAGTAACATCATTCTCCCCTGCCTTCCCTGAAATTATCACCCACACACTCTCAACCAGCTCATCATCCTTCCCCAGGTGGAGCTCCATTGATCCCAGCTGATCACTGATCTAGAGGGCAATGCCTCCTCCTCTCCTTCTCTGCCTGTCCTTCCTAAAGAGCTTGTAGCCTTCCTAAAGAGGACAAGAACAAAAATGCCAAAAGCTAAAGCACTCCCATTCCTCACTGGAAGGGAATATGCCATGTGGAGCATTTCGTGTAGATCATCTCTGTGCTGCTATGGGCTTCAGGAACCCAGTGCTTCCAGGATGGCACCTTCCTCCATGTTCCCCCCTGTGACCTGGGCAGATCTTTGTTTCAGGTTTTGGCTCTTCTCTTTCTCAAGCTGTGCCTTCCTGGGCTTGGCTATCAAGAGTTTGTAGAGACTGTAGGTCACAGATGGATGAGTTTAGTGGTGAAATGGCAGTGCTGGGTCAAAGGCTGGGATTGATGAATCAGAAAGGTTGTTATTCTGAGTCCAGATGCGAGGAGTTGACAAGGCCACCATTATTTTGCTCTGATTCCAGAAGGAAACAAACACCTTCAATCTTTTAAGTTTGTCTGGAAACAAGTGATAGAAAGCAGTTATGTACTTTTATTTTAAGGACTGAGTAAGCAGCAGCTCTGGTTCTGCTTTGATTTTTGAGTGCTTGCTGTGCTTAATCCACTGGGCTGTTATAAGCAATCACCTTGTGAGCAAGAAACTTGTAGCTGAGCTGAGATTTCCAGGTTCCTAATCAGAGCAAAGGCTGTCCCAGCCAAATTGAGGTTGGGCTCCTGATTGCATCCTGGTAGAAAAGATTATTCATCCAGTGGAAAAAAAAATTGAGCTGCAGTTTTATTGAGTGCCTGGTATTTATTAACTGAGCACATCTTGGCACTTGGGATGTGCTACAGCTCTGCTTTTCCAAGTCCGTTGCTTATGGCTTCCCTGATTCGCAGCAATTTACCTGCTTTCTGATCTTTCCTCATGGGGCTTGGGTGCTTCAAGAACTCTTCTTCTTCTTTTCATCATCCCATTTTACCCCCACTCTGGCAGGTGGTTTTGGACTGAGGCATCTCTATTGGCTGAAGTACTGTGTAAGCAGCTGCCTCTCTGGGTGCTCATTTCTGCTGTGTTTGCTGCATTTGTAGTCACCTGGTAGACCTGGAAGGGGAACAGACATCAGAGCTTCACAATTAACCCCCTTTAACCACTGCAGGGAGCTCTAGGTGGCCTTAGGAAACTAGACCTTACCATTCCTATCACACAGGTAACCACGACTGACACCTTTCTGTGTTACTGCTCCACCTTTAGTCTTTCCAGGGAAGAGAAGATGCACAAAGAGATGTAGCACCCAAAAAAATGAAAGTCTTCCTCGTGTCTTTGTTACAAGAATCAGTGACACATTGACCCTTCCTCATCTCATTGGCACAGGTCTGGAAGTCCCACATACAGAGAAGTACGCTGGTGTCTGTGCCGTGGCCTCAGTGCTGGGCCATCTTGGTGCTGTTGGCTATGAAGAGACCCTGGAGAAGAGGTGGGTATCTTGTTATGTTTGCGGGACCAAAGGTAAAGACTGATAAAACAGGTTGCTATTATTTCTGTGTAAGTGCAGGTCCATTGCATGTCTTCTGGCACTCACATGCCTGTGGCAGATAACCTTTCTGCAGCACACTGGCTTCTCTCTGAGATGAAGCAGCTGGCACTTTGGTCTCAGACAATAGTTCAACAGATGGCTGCTAAAAAACAAAAGCAGGAGACTTCTCCTTTTCAAGGAGCCAAGGATTTTGAAGGAATGTCTGAGGTTAATTTTCAGAACAAGGGTTGCAGGATCACAACACACAGTATCTCTAGGAGCCTGTAGTTGGAACAAATGTGTGTGTCTGGTAACTTTTTAAAGGCAGCTGAAGGTTTATGTGACCCGGAGGTGGGGAATCTCCACCTTGGGGGATAATTTAACACTGCTGGATGCATCCCTGCACAATCTGAACTTTGAAATTGTCTGTTGTGTGGAGGGATTGAACCAGAGACACCTGAAGTTTCTTTTACCGAAATTTTTCCATGGTTCCTTGCCTGATCCTTCTGATGACCCGTGTGTCTGCTTTATGAGGAGTGAAAGGAAGAGAAAAAAGCATTACAAACCATGTAGAAATGTGGCAATATTCCTGTCGGCTGCAGGCTCTGTGGGGAGCAGACGGTAGCTGCCTTTTTCTTTTCTAGATGCATTTATTTTACTGGAAAGACAACAACTGCTGTTGCTGTGGAGTTGCCAGATGGACCTGGATGTGGACTTATGCAAGTAAGCATACCAAGGGGGGGCATTTGGGAAGCTAGGGGGACAGGGTAGAGATGTTCTGGAGAGTTTCTTGTATTGCCTCTCTCTTCCAGAGCAGCTGCTTCAGGCTTATCTGGATTAAGACCATAATGAGGGAGGGTTTCTTGCTGGCTATACATCCCCAGGAGAGCTCGCACTTGATACCTGACCTTTGTTTTCATTCCAGGTGTTTCTAGGCCTTGAAATTTTGCTATGGGCTCAAAGGGACAGTTAAGTCAAGGAAGATGTGCATAGGATTAGTTCCCAGGGAGACAGGATGTGTGCAGGAGTTGTGCTCTGGCAGCTTTTGTGGGAGACAAGCAGCTCTGTGGGCCAAGAATAGCAGGACTAATGAGGGACATTTCTAAGGGTGATGTGCCTGCAGAGCCCTCTGCAAATGTCGGTCAGTTTGCCTGCTGCCCCGCAAATGCTGCTCACTGGGAAGGAGAAATCCTGTTGTCCCAAGTGAATGCTCCTCCCCAACAGCTTTTTAGCTCACTTTGTCACTGAAAGTTGGGGAAAAAAAAAGCTGCCCTTATGTGCAGGGACTACGGTTTGCCCAGAGATGCAGACCAGCAAGCTTGAAAGGACAGAGGGGCTGGTCTAACCTCCCCAGAGTCCTCTCCCCAGTTCAGGGCAGGGAGGGACCAGCATGTCCAACGAGGCAGAAAAGCTTTCTGAGCTGTGGAGAGGAGCAAAGCAAAGCCGAGGGACTGGAGCTGCCATTATAGGCTCAAATGTCCTATCTGCTGTCTCATCTGCTGCCTCTGCCTGGGGACAGCGAGCCTGCGCTCTCTGAGCAGCTGGAGCCTTCCAGAGGCAGCCTGCAAAGCTGTAGCTGCTTTTGCCTATGGAGAAAGCAGTATTATTCGCAAGCTGCTTTCCTGGCTACTCTCATTGCTGGGCTAATCACCAAGAGAGATCTGCTCCATCAGGAGATTCATCAATTCCCCTTGCAGCCCAGCTCTTCCTTGTGAAGGTTTGATGTAGCTAGTTTGGTTAATCCCAGATGTATCTTTAATGAGAGATCATTTGTAAAAAGATTTCTCAGGGAGACCAGCCAAGACAAAAATTAAATCGCTTCAAAACCTTTTTGGAAACCTCTGTCTTCTAGTCATAGGAAAATAAAACTGAAGCCGTCTGTGTTCAGCCCAGCAAGTTATTGTGAACTTGTCTGGGAGGAATTAGCGTCCAGTTCCAAAATTAAACAGTGGGAGCAGCAGCCTGGGAGGGTTAAAAGAAGGTACCTCTGCCTTGTAGCTGTGCTAAAGAGAAACCGGAGATGTATTTCCTAGACGTTCAGCTGATGGATGCCTCTAAGGTCCCCTGTGTCTGGACATAATTTTCCTTGCCCTGTCCTGTTTTCTTTAGAGATGGAAGATGCTGAAGGCACCAGCTGGGCACTCAGTGTCCTTCTGCTTCCTCTTCAAGGTTTTTATATGGATGGGCAAGGCAGGAGGCAGCAGCTGAAGCCTGGCTCCAGATGTGTTGAGCCCACAGTGTATTAGGAGTATGGTCTTCTCTGGGACAAGACCCGGTTCATAGACAGCTGCTGGAGAAAAGCTGATGCAGAATAAGCTTACGCCTCACTCTTCCTGTATAGTGTCATCTGCATAGCAGTTCTGTCCACAGAGCTGTGAGGTTTGGTTCTCCCTGCCTTTCAGAACTGCTGCAGGTGTGTGTTTTGAGGGCAGTGGGCTGTAGGGGGATGGATAACACAAGGATTGTCAGTAATACTTTTTGTTTCCATCAGATTAGTTTTGGAAAAGATGCCGTTGTCTACTAAGAAGACTTATTCTCTGTTGCTGGAAACACTGGGATGCTCAGGCATTACAGAGATGCCTCTCTGTACCATTCACAGTGCTGTGGTGAGCTGTTTGCTAGCCCTTGTAACTTTGCCTTTTCCCAAATAAGCACAGCTGGACTTGCCTCACAGGTAGGAAAGTTGAGTCTCCACGAGATCAAGCTCCTTGCCCAGTCCCAGGCAGAGCTGTAACTAGATGAGTGCAGCTCTGTGATTTTCAATGTCATTCTCAGTCCGTTTTATGTGCTGCCTCTGACATGGAGAGAGTTTTGGGTTTTTTTTCTTTTGCATCTACAGGAAAAAGCAAAAGAGTTTGGGCTAGTTAAGGAAATGGAGGAAGTTTCTTCTCTGTGGACTGGTTGTTGCAGGAGGCCCTGTGCTGCTTTGTAAGGGGAAGATGCAGGGATGTCTCTGCGTAGAGCCTGAGGAGATGCTCTTGGGGACAGGAATTAAGCAAATACCTTGAAAGAGAAGGGTGGGGGATGTATGTACCTTGGTTATAGGACATCACTTGGCTCTGCTGAGGCTGCTGGAATACCTGAGCTACTGGTGTGAGATTCCTGTAGCCTCTACAGGGATCCCAGTTCCTGTAGTGGAACTTTGCTCCTGGGTTTGCTGGTGCCTCAAGGCAGATGTGTACTTGAAATGCTTCAGACAGGGAGGCTTCATGCACGGGCATACTCTTTGTGTGTTCTCTTTCCTGAGTGCAGATGGATTTCTCCCTGGCAAAAGGAGCTCTTGTTTACCAAGATCTCGTCTGCTCCTGTTCTTTATTGCCCACTTGAAATCCTCCTTGGGTGCTGCTGGCCTTGTTGTCCTTTCAAGAGCAGCCAGTTGTGCTCCTGCTGCAGTGGGGAGAGATAGATGGGGTCAGTGGCTGGCAGCTGACAGCTTCTTTTTATGTTTCCATCTGTTCCCTCTCTTCCCTTTTAATGAGATCAGGTGCTAGAGTGCACTAGGAAGTGTGAGAGGAAGTCACAAATGGGGTACTCAGGTCTTTGCTTTCATCTTTGGCACAGAGAGATTGCTCAAATCAAAACTGCACCCTCTTGAGCTGTGTCCTAAAACAGACCTGATAATGGGAGACAAAAGCTCTGCAGGGAGGCTGACAGCTCTGGATTGGGTGGGAAATTCCAAAGTGGCCCTGAAGCTCTGAGATGCTTGAGCTGGTGTTCATGGAGATGCAAACTTGGCTGCTCCTGGGCCCAGGGTGGTGCCTATCTTTTAACTTTACCTTCATTTTTGTTTGTTTAATGTGGCTATTGTCTTGTCTTCCAACATTCCAGATGTTTTAGATGGTATCATTGGCTTGACTGATTCATTCTCACAAGCCTTTGCTGCTCCCTCCACAGATCTATTGCTTTTTCTAATCAACCACTGTAGTTCTGTGAGTGGTTCATCTCCTGTTTTGTGTTTTGTTGGAGGGTTTCCTTCCCTGATTTTGAAGTCATATGTTTTTTACAAAGCTGCTCTTTCATGATTAGGAAGTTTTTCTCTCAAGGACAGTCTACAGGAGATGTTTGGGGTTGGTTTTGTTGCTGGCTCTGATTCATGGTGGTTCTTGGGATGTGCAAAAGGATAGGAAGAAGCTCAAAGGAAGAACCTGAGGATGTTGTTTAATGGTCATCTTTGATTTATTTTTTTTCTCCTTGGTGCCTGCCTTAGCTTTTTGCTTCCTTGCAGAGACAAACTGGTGCCGGTGACTTTCCCAGCACTTCTGTATGCTACAGGGAGCTGCACCAGCTGGCCTGGCAGCATCCAGGAGACCAGCCTGTCCCTCCAGTGCTTCATAAGTGATGAATAAAACAATTTACTCCTTTCACAGCACTGGTACTGGACATCCCCTGCGGTGCTTTGGAGCTGCTGCACTTGTGCCAGGTGCTCCAGTGGGCTCAGGCTGAAATGCACGTCATAGAGTTGGGTTTGCCCCTATCCTGTGTCCCACTTACAACTGTTTTTTTTGTTTTTTTCAGTTATCTCCCATGCTTCAAATCCAAGAACCAGATGTTGGTGTTTGCAAGTGTCCTGCAGGACCTGCTGGAGCTGCCAATGACCAATTTGCTGTGAGGCCATGAGCAGGTAAGACCAGTTCCAGCTGCCAAATGATGCCAGAAGCTGAAAAAGTCAATAAAGGTGTTGTAGGCCAAGTTAAGCAACTGATGGTGTTTTTCTTGGCCTGGGGGGTTGAAGGGAAGGACCCTCTACAGCATTTAGCGTGATCCTTGGAACTGACCATGGGAGGATCCTGCCTGTGCTATGGGTGTTTGGGTGTTGCCCTGTTTTTAAACATGTGTGATGCCAGGCAGTGAGAGCTGCTCTGTGCTTAGGCTCTGAAGGAGGGTCTGTATCTTGGGTAGAGGAGAGGAGGACCTAGTGCTTCCCAGCCTGTGCCCTGGCAAGACATTGGCAGTTATGTGTGCAGGAGAGTGTGAAATAGAGACTGATCCCTGCTCTGCCCCTGAAAGCCCTTGTCCTACAGGGTGATGCAGCTGCAGAATGAAGGGCAACCAAGCTGGTGAAGGGGCTGGAAGATGTGCCCTATGAGGAGAGGCTGAGGGAGTTGGGGTTGTTTAGTCTGGAAAAGAGAAGACTGAGAGGAGAACTTATTGCCTTCTACAACTCCCTAAAAGGAGATTGTAGCAAGGCTGGTGTTGGTCTCTTCTCTCAAATTAGTGATGATAGGATGAGGGGAAATGGCCTCAAGTTGCATCAGGGGAGGTTTAGATTGGATATTAGAAAGAAATTCTTTACTGAGAGGGTGGTTAGGTACTGGAATAGATTGCCCAGGGAGATGGTGGTGTCACCATCCCTGGAGGCATTTAAGGAACGAGTAGATGCGATGCTTAGGGATATGGTCTAGCGGTTAGATACTAAAGAAAAGGTAGGACTCGATGACCCTGGAGGTCCTTTCCAGCCATGATGATTCTGTGATTCTGTAATGTCTCTGGTTCTCAGTATCACGGGGATGTGGATTTTATCTGCCAGAGGAAAACCCGAGGCCAAGACAGTTGGGATCAAAGTAGTGTCAGATCCAGGAAGAACTATCAAACTATCCTGTAGCTGAGTTCGTGATACAACGCCCTTGACATCTGTCCGCTCTTGTTCAAGCTGAGATGCTGAGGCAGCGCCTTGCTGAGTCAGGCCTGAACCTCCATTCACAATGTACCCATCTTCCTGTGCTGGCAGTCACAGCATCAGTTACTGCTTTGCTAACCTCTGTGTCAGAGATTCCCCTTGAACTGTGATTAACTTCTTAAGGTCCGTACATTTTCTTCTGCAGTTCCACTAAGACAGCTGGCTGGATTAAATGGTGTCAGAGTATTAAGGGGAGAGAGAACCTATGAGCATCTTGGTTGTTGGGGCAAGGACTTGGCTGTGGTTTAAAAAGCAGAGTAGGGGGAAAAGCAATTTACTCTTCTTGGATTTCACAGTTGCACAGCTAATGTCAGGGTCTCCACAATGTCGCCGTTCAAAATACTGGGTGACTGGGACTTGATGAAGTTGCAGTTGAGTAAGTGATCTCACTGCAGTTATTTGGTAGGAAATGTTCTGAGAGGTTCCACAATGATTTGGCTGTTGCAGTCAGTCCTTTTCTCTATCTCAGTGCTGGAGTTCCTGGGTATAATGGTGGGGTGGTGACTGCTCCCACCAGATTGTGTTAACTACCTGCACCAGCACTTCTGTTCTCAGCCTGTAACCTTTGGCCTTGTATTCACGACAGCTCTGTGTCCTCTGCCAGACCCCAAACAAGTCCAGTTATTCTGAGGGTTTGGTGAGCGCAGCAATGATGTCAAGGAAGTGTTTTTGATGGTCCTGTTTCAAACCCTGCCAAGGCAGGGGCTTTGGTTTTGGGTGTTCAGAACCTAGACAGTGCCTGTGCTGTTTGGTCTCATCTCAGAGTCTGCAGCAGGGCTTTTGGGGGAATGCTGTCTAACAGAGTGCTGTGTCCTTCTAGCACTGCAGCTAGAGAGGTTAATAATGCAACATGCCTGCCTACTGCCCTTGGTTCTCTGCTCATTTGCTTCTGCAGGAGGATGAAAGCTGTGTAAACAACATTTCCCAGGGGATGGGGGAAAGGATTTTCACTCCTGTAGAGCAGCTTCCTGCACAAATCAAGTTATCTGTCCTTCTCAAGGAGAGCAGGGCCAACAGCCTAGTTTGGTCAGACCCTGCCAGGATGGAGAAGGTACAGTTTGTCTGGAGGGCTGAGGTGGCTGGCTTGCTTCTGTGCAAGTATGATCACCTCTCTCATTCCCTTGGGTGTAGCTGCAGTCTGTGCTGCTTGAAGTGTGCCATTCTGAGTCAGAAATGCAAGAGCCAAAGTGGGCATTGGGACTGATGACTCCAAGATGAAATTCATGGTGATAGTTGGGTGTTGTGAAGGAAAACAGAGGTAAGCTTATCAGGCAGAGACGGTGTTGGCAAGGGAAGAACAGCTTGGAGGTCCCTCTGGGAAACAGGGATGGGTACGTACAACCCTAGGAATGGAGAGGGGGTATTGATGCAAAGTGATACAAAGTCTGTATTTCCTCCCAGCCATGGACCATCTGTGGTGGGGTATGAATTTCAGCCTCTGAGCTTTTTGAAAACATGGGTCTCCCCTGGGTGGGGAAGAGCTGGTTGATGCTTCTTTCTGTGACCCATTTGCAAGCCTTCATTGAACTGGTAACACCTGACCTGAGGCCTAGAAGAGACTTGGGTCTTCCCTCCATCTCTCTGTTTTGGCTACACTTGTGAATCTGGGCAGCAAGATCTGTGAAAGGGATGGTTTGCCTTGCAGTTTTTCCATCTTCAAGCATGGCCAGAAAGCAGAGGCTGCATCCTGCAGGGTGTCCTGAGCAGTGTGTGCACGCTTGCTAAATACATACAGCCATATGAATTTTAATTTCAGGTTAAAAACTAGCAGATTGGCAATGCTCTTTGATGTCTGTAGCCATCAAGAGCCATGGTTATGGTGAAGGAGCTTCAGGTCACACTGGCCATGGCCCCATGTCTGCTTGACTACCAGCAGTCTGGATGGTAGTGGACACCTGCAGTGACATCGCCCCACCTTGTTCTCTGGAATAGGAATACAGCATGTTCCTATCCCTCCAGGTTCCCAGTATTTTCAGAAAAAGTAATAACCTGCAGTGTTCACCTTCCATGCCATCAGAAAGGAAACAGCTTTGGCAGAATAAGTGTGTTTTGCAAAACGCTGAAGCTCCCCAAGGGCTTTGTGTGCAAAAGCCAAGAGAATCAAATAAAGCTGCTTTCTGCAGACATCATTGGTCCCTTTCTGCTTCTTCACCAGGGTCTCTGCAGCTCTCCTTTCACTGGACTGCCTCAGCTGTTCCCTGCTGCCTGCCAGTATTTGCTCTGGGTGTTTAAGGCCCTAGCAAGCAGAGTTGGCCTCCCTCTGGGCTGGTTTTGCAAGGATTACCCAGGCTCTGTTGCTCTGTCTGTAGTGGTGAGTGCCTTAGGGAGGCTGAAGAGCCTCACTGAGCCAGGGATAGAGCCAGGACCCTCTGGGTGCTCTGCTGCTCCTGCATGCCTAGCTGGAATTAGCTCCTGCAGAATGTTCTTCTATGAAGTGGTGAGCTCCTCAGTGCTGTAATGTGGGTTTTCCGCAGTGAGAAGCCGTGTTGCTGTGTGTGCTGGTGATGCTGCCCTCTGGTTGATGGGCTTGGGGGTGTCTGGACATTTGCCTGGAGTTGAAATAAGGAAGTTATGGGAGTTGGGATGTGCAAAGTGGCAGCTCTAAGGAGAAAAAGGCTTTGGAGTCGTGGCATGAGCATGGAAGAACTTCAGCAAAGGGCTTCTCTCTGTCAATCATGTTTGAGCTCCCCCGTCCTGCATTTCTGTACTGTGGACTCTGCTTTGGAATGAATCCATCTAGGAAAATGTTTTGTGCAGTGTCTATAAGATCTTGATGAGTCTTAATGAAATATGAAAAAAAATAGAGTGAAATAACTAGATCATAACGACCGCATGATAGAATTGGGGTGATTTAGCTGACCTTTGCTGATCTGAGGCTGAGAAGCGAAAGCAGCAGCTGCGAGAACTTCAGGTCACATCTTGCACTGCTTGTCTGACCTCAGAGCCCCATGTTTCCCTCTGCCACTGGTTCTTCTCCATAGCAGTGCAGGGAACGTAAGGGAAAAGTTAATTATCCCAGAGGCAGCATGTAACTGCAACATTAAAATATGGTGGGAGGAGAACAAGTCCAGATCATGCTCATGCTGAAGGCACCAGAGGGTGATGTGCTACATACCAGCCTGACTTTTAATTGAATGTATTTGTATATTTTTGCTCAGTGCTTGGGAGAGACTACACTCAGAATCTGGTGTTCCACTGTGTACTGGTAGCACAGGGTGAGACTTGTCTAAATGCTCGTTCTGACCCAAGAGCCCAACAGAAGTGCTCCTGGGTGAAGTGTCGTAACGGCTGTGGGTCTTTGCTAGGTCTTTTTTTGTCTGAGTAACTGTGAGGAAGATGAATAGACAACATGTTCTTTTTAGATAATTATTCCACGCTTTGCAGTCCCATGGCATTTACCCAAAGGCTGGGGTTTGAGGTGTCTTCGATGGCTTGTTAATGAAATGCTGGTGATGCTCTGGTGGTATGAAGCAGGAATTAATTTCCAGATACCTGATTCAGAAGTGCTTGTTTGCCATCTTATGCAACTTCAGTTTTCTGCTGTAGTCTCATCAGCCAAGCAACCAGTTCCATTTTCCAAGCTGCAAGAGCATCTCTGACCTTGAAGCAAACGTGGAAGTTATCAGCATTGTCACAGGCTGCCGAAGGCAGTGGTGGAGTCACCAACTCTGGAGTGATTTAAAAAAACACAGATGTGATGCTGAGGGACATGGTTTAATGGTGACCTGGCAGTGCTAGGTCAATGGTTGGGCTTGATGGTCCTTTTGGTCTCTTCCAATCAAAATGACGATGTGAGGGATCTGAGCAAAACTCAGCAGGCACAGACATCCCTTTAGCCCCATGTCACACCCTGCACAAGGGCACTGGGCAGAGGCACTTGGGTGAAATAATGGAATAGTTTAGGTTGGATGTTTAAAGCTGATCTCTTCCAATCCCCTGCAGGGACACCTGCAATCAGAGCGGGTTGCTCAGAGCCCCAGGGTCCAGCCTGGCCTGGGATGTGTCCAGGGATGGGGCTTCTCCCATGTGTCTGCTCAACCTGGGCCAAGCTAACCTTGAGCAGCCCATGGGTGGGTGGAGCTCAGAGCACAGCTGGAGCTCCTCAGGGAAGGGAGTGAGGGAGAGGCTGAGGGGTCAAGACGGGCGTGATGCCAGCAAAGCCATAAGCTGATTGAACTGGGACCCAAGTTAGGCAAAAACGAGCAGGAAAGGTAATGGTCCTTCTTGAGAGCAGCGCTGGTGCCTCGGTGGGTTATGTGGCACTCGACTCTGTGGCTGGGTGGGACATGGAGAGTGTTTCCAGGTGCTGTGTGGCTCGGTCTGGGCTCCCTACGGGCTCTCTGGGCCTCCCCCAGGCAGCTCCCGCCCCAGCGGGCACGCGCCGACCCGTTCCGTCCCTTTTGCCCGGCGGCCGCCGTTTCGTGCCCCTCTGTCCTTCCCCTCGCACTTCCGGCCGTTGCCATGGCGGCGTTTTGTTGGCCCCGACGCTCTGTTGCTCAGGGAACTGGAGCCACAGCCCAGCTGCTTGCAGTGATCCGGTGTGTGAGTTCGTTCCTGGGGTGGTAGGGACCCCACACCATACTGGAGCATGAAGGGGGGGTGGGGAGGGGCCTGGAGGCCGGGCTGAGCTGGGACCTGGGTTGTGAGGGAGGGACGCCCTGCTCCACACGTCTTCTCCCGGGAGCTGCTTCCCTGTAAGGAATCAGCTTTTGAGGGGAGGCTTTTAGGGGTAAAGCAAAGCTGGGGCTCTTGTGCTGGGCAAGAGGCACCTGGAGCTGCAGCACTTCCCATGCAGCCCCTTCTCCTCCCAGTGTAGAGCCAGGCAGGGAACCAGCTTTTTCTCCCTGAAGGAGAAAATTCATACATTTCTTCCTCTCTTCCCATGGGATGAAGATGTGGCCATACCCAAGCCGTGGGTTAACTGTGGGGGCTGCCTGCATCGCTGTGACTGGCCTTGCCATCAGAAGGTGAGGATCTTCTGGATGGTTGTGCCTTAAATTTGTGTTGCCCAGGCTGTAAATGGGTAGTCGTTACAGTATTGTTATTATTGTATATTTGTTATTTATTCTTGCTCTGTGTGTAAAATACTGTGAAGGTTTATGATGAAAAATGCAGCAGATTGGCTGGCTACGAGTGGCTGCAAATATTATTCGCCCTGATTTCCTTCGTCTGTGGGTGATGTTCAGATAAGCAGCAATTCTTAGATACATCTGGGGAAAATAGAAAAGCTGGGCCACTCCAGGAGGCTGTAAATCACTTGTAATGGATTGTCCAACTTTGCCGTTTGACTGGAGAATGGGGAGTAACTCAGTGGAGTCAAACATTGCCCTGTAACACCTCAGGGTTACTGCCAGTGCTGTAATACAACAGTTGTAAGCCAGGAAATACAGAATATTTACTACTCTGGCAGAGAGAATTTGGCGTGAGGCTGGAGCCCGCAAAGGTTGCGTTGAGGGTTTTATTCCTGTTTCTGCTTTTGGTTGGGTTACATGTCTCTGGTTTGGGGTCTTTGAGTTGAATTAGTGTTTGTATTCTTCCAGAGATAGAAATATCTGTGTGAGAACTGGGCATAAGTGCACACAGATCTTGCTGATAAGGTTTTGAAGATCAAGATTAAAACAGCTTGTTCATGTAAAAGCACATTTCAGCATTCCCCGTTTCAGAGAACTCTGTTCCTGCCTGACCTCTCAGGATCCTGGCTCATGAATCTAGCTGGTCAGATGTGAATTGATGCTGCCAAAGCTGAGACGGTTTTGAAAGAGGATGGTTTGTAGGGACACTGGCAGTGTCAGTGTTCCCTGGGGGAAATGGATTAGTGGTGACCTGGCTGTACTGGGTGAATGGCTGAGTTAATGATCATAAAGGACTTTTCCCACCTAAAAGCTTCTATTAAATGTGGTTCAGATACTAGAAAGAGTAAACAAAAAGGGAGCTGCAAAGCCAAGATGCCAAGAAAGGCATTTGGAAAAGAGAAAACTATACTGGAAATACTTAAGAGCTACAGTATGATAAGATACTTAAAATACAGTATATGGAGCTGGAGATGCTGCAGCAGACCCTTGGAAAGGAACTTGGCCTATCTCCCTGTTGGCTGACAGCTGGAAGTTTATTAAAAAGAAATAAAGGAAGCTGTAACACCAGGCTCCTGTGAATTATCTCAGCTACAGTAGAGCTTTTGTATTAAATTGCAGGAGGACAGATCCAAAGTGGTAGAATACAGAGGGACTGAAAGAGAAAGGTGACAGCTGAGGCTTCCTCTGTAGCAAAACTGGGTTTAGAAAGCACTCAGTCACTTAGCAGTGGGACAGAGAGGAAAGAGATTAGTCCTGGAAATTTTACTTCTCCTTTCCTGGCTTTCTTGAGTTGCAGTTTATATGGTAATTATAGCTAAGGAGGTGATTTCTAGGCAACAAATATGATCTTGCTACTTAAGCCTGAACAGGACAAGAATGATTCAACTGAACAAAATAGTTTGTGTCCTGATTCTTACTTCTAACAGATCTCCTGTCTTGCTCTTGCAGCATAGTGTCATGAAAAGGCAAATGAACCAATTATTCCAGAGGGATACGAGATTGTTGGGGTTTTTTGCAGAAGGAGGAAGAAAAAGGGTATATTGTCTTTGGAGGCCATTTGGTTGGTATCAGATCTGCTTTGAGGCTGATGCTTTGGCACAAGTGATCTTGGATCCCTTGACCTTAGAGCACAGGCACGTAGTGTTCTAACAAACACAGAAGCTTTGCCTTCACATGGAATTTTCCATTAAGAAGTTTGCTGTTTATTCTTAATTTCTTGTCTTTTCCAGCACAGTATCATCAGAGAGCTGTTTGCTTTTATTTTGCAGAGGGGAAGCTGTTGGACATAGGCGCAAAGAGATTTGGTTGCTTTAGGGCCACATCTTCTTCAGTGCAGCTTTTGTTGAGTTCCTGAGCCCTGAAGGGCTCATTGGTGCCTGCGTTTGTGTTGTTGAGCCTTCTGAATTTCCTAGGTCCCAGAGCTTGTGTGAAGCCCTGCCTTGTGCCTATAGATCTTTTGGCTGATTTGCCCTAGCCCATAATGATGAGCTGGATAGTGTTCAGAGGTGAAGAAGAGAAGGTGCTGTTATTTACCCCTAATATACCTCATGGTCACAAACACTGTCGTGGGAGCAGGATGGTCCTGTGTAGACCATTCTTTTCTGCTGAGCCTGAAGCACGGAGACTCTGTAGTAGCTGTGAGCTCACATCATGAAACACATCTTTTTTTCCTTCACTTTGAAGATGATCTTGGTCTTTCTTTCCTTCAGAGATTGCTTCAGCATTGCACGTTAAATAGCTATTAGCTAAAAGCCTTTGTAATCCAGGGAGCAGAGCCCTCCAGCCATGACTTCTTAGCTCTCAAGCATCCTGGCTCCTAGCCTGCAGGTCAGGCTTCTCACTTGCATTCTCCAGGAAATGTTGGTAGGATATATGGAAGTGAAACAGAAGACACCACTTACAATCCAGTTTCCTTTCCTTATAGTGCTTCTGTCTTGGTGCCTTGAGTGCACAGAAGTGTCACAACTGAGGGTTCTTTGCTTGAGCTCTGCCATTTTCACTCAGATTTGTGGCTGGACACCATGTGGGAAGTGTTTTGATGGGAGTTTCCACAGGCTGCAACTGGCTGGTGAGCCAGGTAGCTTTCAGGGCTTCCTCTCTGGTTCGATTGTAAACCCCTAAATAATGAATGTTGGTTTTCAGACTGAAGGTTCCTTGTTCCCAGCCAAGCAGATGTGATGGCTTTGATTGCCTATGGCCCAAGGTCTCAGAAGCTTTTATTTATGGCATATGTTGTGCTGAGAATGCGTGAAGCTCACTGACAGCCAAGATGCTCTCGTAAGCTGGGTGTCCTTGGCTGGTGTTTGTGTGTGTGTATGTGCACAGTTAATTGGAACAAGCTCCTTGGATGGATATTCACAACAATACAGGACAACCCCAAAGGCATTGTTGGAGCTGTGACAACATGGCCATTCACCCGCTCTGTCTCACAGTAATACAACTGAGGTCCTCCCCAGGCGAGCAAAATGGAAATTAAATTCTTGCTTTGTAAGACAATGCGGAAACTTTTTTTTTTTACTCCTTAACTGTAGGAGTGATTGGCTTGTCTGCAGCATCTGAATGAATTTATCTGCAGTTTGTGGAATGCTGGTGGTTGCTGCTCTGAGGCTTCTACCTTCTGATACTGCCGCGGTCATTCACTGTGCAGTGGTAGTTAGATGGGCTGTGGGGATTTGCAAGGCTATAGCTTCATCAGAGCATTTCAGTGCCAGAATTGAGTCCAAGTTGACCAGTTAGCATACAGAGAAGGTTCAAAGTAGAAAGCAGAGACTCCACTCCAGCCTCAAGCTAAGGAAATCCCAAACTCACAAATTATCAGACATGCATCTGTTTCCTCATTATGGAGCTGGTTGAGGTGGTAACCCCCTGCACTTTACTGGTTGGTGGACCTTTCATGTCATGCTACTCAGAAAAGGAACTGCTGCTGTTTTGAGAAGCTTCCCTACACAGCATCTTGAGCCTGTGTGGTGCAATATCTCCCTTTGGTAGAACAGGAGCAGCTCAGTAGCAGAGGGACAAGAAGCTTTTAGCTGATACCAGACTCTGAACCCTCTCTTCCTTTGAGCCTTGTTAATTCGTCCTGCTCTGCCTGGTGAACAGTTGAGGAAAGGGGACACCAGGAAGCCCAAGTCCTGTCTGTTCCCTTCCAGGTTCCACTGGTCTCTCATAAGCCACCAGTGACAGACAAGACAGTTACTGGCATGCTGTTGGGAGTGTGAGTCTGGCTCTCCAGGCTGTCTACAGCCACCAGGCAGCCTGTGGTGACTCAGGAAACAAGTCTGAGCACTACACAAAACAAATCCTCCTAGAGAAATGACTTATTTGCACCAAACCATTGTCTGGCCACGGGACAAGAAGGAGGCAGCTTTGTTGGCAGGAGGGTCAGTGGCAGTGATGCAGCAGCTATATGATACTCAGCAGATTTAAGTCTATACATGCTCTAAGAACAGGTCATGTGGAAGTAGAAAAGTTTTTACTTTTGCATTCCAAAATTGCTCTGCAATTTGCAGTGATGATAGAGACTTTGAGCTTAGCTTTGTAGAGCAGCCCAGGGAGAGGAGGCTGAAGCATGGATGACCCTGGTGATCTTCAGCTTGGCACCTTCAGATGTCAGGAATTTTACTCCAACCCTGGGCATTTCCTCATTGTATGCCTAAGTGGTTTTAGCTCATGCTCAGGCACAGCTGGTTCCCATGCCCATGCTCAGGTCACTTGTTCTCGGAATCCAAAGCTGAGGTGTCATAGCTGTTTGTTCCTTGAGCCTGGAGAACAGCAGAAATCAAAGTCCATCCTTAATTTCTGGGATGGGTAAAGACCTGCCTGAGGTCAGGAAGATGGAGGTTTCCCCCACCAGATAGGCATGGTGGAATGAGGGTGTTCTCTGTTGTGGTTTTGTTCTGTCTCTGCAGAGCATGTGGTGATTGGTATGTAGATTGACAGTGTCTGAAGATGAGCAGATGTGTGCCCTGGTGGCCAAGAAGGCCAAAGGCATTCTGGCTTGTATGAACACTGATGTGGCCAGTAGGACCAGAGGAGGATCATCCTCTGTACTTGGCACTAGTGAGGCCCAACCTAAAATCCTGGGGCGAGTTATGGGTCCTTTGCTCACTGCCAGAAGGACATGGGTGGGTTGGAGTGGGTCCAGAGAAGGGCAATGGAGCTGGGGAAGGGTCTGGAGCACCAGTGCTCTGATGAGTGGCTGAGGCAACTGTGGAGGTTTAACTGGAGAAAAGGAGGGTCAGGGGAGACCACCTCACTCTTAACAGCTCCCTGAAATTCAGGAGGTTGGAGCAAGGTAGAGGTTAATCTCTTATCTCCAGGAAAAAGGGAAAGGACCAGAAGAAACGGCCTCAAGTTGTGCCAGGAGAGTTTTCATCTGGGTATGAGAAACAAAAGGTTTATCTGACACTGGCCTGGGCTGCCCAGAGCAGTGGTGAAGTCCCTGTGTGTGGAGGGGTTGCAAAGACGTGGAGATGTGGGGTGAGGGACTAGGGTTAGTAGAGACTTGGCAGTGCCAGGGGAACAGTTGGACTTGATGAGCTTAAAGATGGCTTTCAACCAAAGCAAGCCTGTAATTTCTTAGTTCTGCTCCATTTGTCTTAATCTGAGAGTCTGATCCCTGCAGGCTTTGGAGAAGTGGAGTTGTGGGAGTCCTTGACTTGAAGGCTGGAGGGTAGTGGAAGTCATAAGGCCAGCATGGGAGAGATGTGGAGGTTGGAAAGCCTCTGAAATAAGCGTCATGGGCATGATAAACAGGATTAATTTCCAGCGAAGTGAAATTACAGTTAGAAAATTGGAACAAATAATCCAGTTATTCTCAAGACTCAGTAATAAAACACTGAAATCCAGATTAATGTTGTATCATCTTAATTAGATTTCTCCCTTGAAAAATAGTTGTTTCCAGCTATAAATCCCAGGTCTTTCTGCAGTCGAGCTTTTCCTTGCTTCTGTATGACAGGACTTTGCTCTCATGTGTCTTGCAAGAGCAAAAGGAAATGGCAACCTCATTGTTTCCTGAAACTATGAAGGACCCCAGTACTGCAAACATGTGCAGTGCTGGGAGGAATGAATGAAGTTGCTGCCTTGCAGCATGTGGGTAAAACTTGAGGGTGAAAGCAGTGGTCATTGTATAGGTGATGTCTTGCTGCATACAGCAAGTCCACACTGCTGGTGTGGAGCAGAAGAAAGCAAGAGGGAATATGATCTGTGATTATACCCAATGTTGGGACGTAAAAAACTTCCGAGTGGAGCTTTGGGTTTGAGACTGCTGGTCTATCAAGTCCCAGAAAATAAGCAGCATTGAAATCCATCTGTTTTTTGATACAGTTAGCCAGAAAGGGAGGAAAAATTATTTCTAGCTTAAAGTTGTTCTTAGTAACTGCTGTTCATATTTATCTTTGGTTTTGTCGTGTCTGTGACCTACTTTCTGGAATTGTCTCCTCCTCTTGCCTTTTCTTACATACTCAATTGGTGTGACAGGGATGGAGAGGTAGTAGGTCAGCTGGTGAAGAATGGCCCATGGACCTCTTAACCCTAATCCTTGTAGAAGGATCCTGCCATTAGGATCAAGTCTTAAGTGGCCCTGCTTTCACATATGTTGAGTTTATGTTTAAGCTGATAGCTCGTGGTCCTCTAATGGTTTCATGCTTTTATTCTGCTGTCATAGCCTCCATAATGCCTGTAGGGAGCTTGGGTTTGGGTGTTAATAATTGAAAACGAGGGCCATCATTCTCCATGGAGAAATGCTCCTGAGCACGGTGGCAATTTCATGCCTGGAAGGAGTCATATTTGCAGGATGATTCTTGTAACTGAAAACAACCGAATTAGCTTGAGCAACTACGGTTCTTAATCAGGGTATTGAACTCTATGCTCCATTAGTTAGAGACATCACCAGGCTCTTGGCAAAAGGGTGGACATTTGGTTTGCAAAGTAGGAAAGCGATTTGATTTTGTTATCGCTCTGAGCAGCAGCGATCCCTGGGTTTAAGGTTGCCGTAATACTCCAAGCACTTAGGAGGATCAGGCACAAAGTTACATAGGATTGGGCGTAAAATCACATTGGGTCAGCTGCTCTTGCAAATGAATCAGTGAAATGATATTTACCTTCCTTCAGTGGTCACCAAAAAACTTCTAAAGAGTAATGAAGAGCATTTTGTGTATTAATAGAGATTTGGTTAAGAATTCCAATAAATGGGCTTCCAAAAGCAATGGAAAGTGTGGAAAGGTGAGAAATACCAGCAGGCTCTGTATGTGCTTGTGGTTCATGGGGCTGCAGCCACAGCAAAAGACTATTTTGGCTCAGGGAATGTTTGTTCTGGGGTTTTACTTCTATGAACACTTCACTGAGGCCTGATCGTAAAACAAGGTGGTGAGACCTGATGTCTGTGTGGGAAGGATGCCACAGCCTGGAGACACAGGTTTATCCTTTGGGTCTGCCACAAATGGGATTCTGGATATTGAAAGTCCTGTTGTTGCTCCTTCTAGGTGAGCTGAAATATGGCCACTGGCAAGACTGGTTGGTCCGTGCAATCCTCCAAATCAGCTGATGGATTCCGGAGCAAAGTGATGGCATCTCGTAACCCAAAGCTAGTCACAGAGGCAGAGGAGTCTGTCACTGTAAGTACTCCTGTGGCTGAGCAGGAGCTGATTCAGGGCTGGGAACTCCCTGTGTCCCTCCTCTGCTGTTGTCTGGCAGCTCTGCTGTTGTATGGCTGCTCTGACCATCCTAGTCTTCCAGACAGCTGGGCACATAGTGGGTTGCTCACACTCTGCCTGAAGACTTGACAGACATTGCTGATCCCAGACAGAACAGGTTCCAAACCAGATGTTACCTCTTGTATCATGGGTGGAGCACAGAGCCAGCACTGCAAACAGCTGTAGAGTCAGGGCAGTTCTTCTGCTTGTCCACAAATACACCCTTTCCTGACTGGAGCTCACTTGAGTGGGGATGTCAAGGAGAAATCTCTCTTTACTTCTGCAGAGGGATCTGTGAAGCCAGAGTAGTGAGAAAAATGCTAATTGAAGAGAGAATTATCTAACTTGGACCCATCTCAGTCTTGATACAAGGCTGCTTTTCTGCATTCCTCTGACTCATCCAGCAGTGACATCTCCTTACATCTCACAATGTGTTGGTTGTGAGTGTTGTGCAAGGATGGAGTTAGGGGATTTTTGGTAACTCCTCCCTGCTCTCTTTAAAGGTCACTGGCTCAATTCAGCAGAACTAGAGAGGAAGCAAATGCCCAAAGAGCAGAAATCCCCAAATATGTCACATCAAATCATGAAGAAGCTAATGGGACAGAGCCACTTGGTTAAAGCATGTGTGTTCCGCTCTATATCATTGATTTACTGCTGTTAAATATTTTAGCAGGTAACTTATGGGACTTCCAGGACTATCCTAGTGGCTGTCATCACAAATTATTCATCAGTAGCACTTGAACAAGAAAATCCTTTCTGAATAAAGGTGTTTCTGCAGCTCTTGCTGGTGTTTTGCTTTTCAGCTGACTCCCTCTGCCTTCCTGAAGGAGATGTCTCTGACCACTGAGCAGAGGCTGGCCAGCACTCGAGAAATGAGGCGGCCCCGGATTATCCAACTCCTAGACATGAGTGAAGTCTCCCATCAGAAGGTAGCCTTTTCCTGCCCTTTTCCTTGCAGTTTGATGTGACATTTGGAGAGGGTACATGCTTGTGACAGCTTTGCCTCAATACCTCAGTGACTAGGTCCTGTCATTCTTTCAGACTGCTGGTGAAGGGAGGAGTTTCTCCTGCCTTCTGCTGGGGGAAAGGTAAAAAGTTTTTCCCTGGTGAGACATTGAAGTCCTTACCTGTGAAGCCAGCATAAATAACCTCTCAGTGGATTTTGCTGGAGTTCAGCTACTGCCACTAAAATGTGATACTGGGGGAGGGCTGGAGCAGGACACGAGGGCATAAGCTTGCCATTTTCCATTCTCCTACTGAAGTAGCCACTCCTTGCTTTGGTGTAGTCACATACTTGAGGTCACAAGTCCCTCACTAGTAGCAGCACTGGCCTTGGAAGACCCAGGGCCTGTGATAACTACTTAAGAGTTAACTCAACCAATTATATTAATGCTTTGGATTGGAACCTTGTTAGATTTGTGGCCCACCAGATACACAGGGGAGCTGCCCTGGCCAAGAGGGCAGTGGATGTGCTTTATCTGAATCAATCTTTACTTAAACGTGTGTTTCAAGCTGTGTTTCTTCCAGGACTGCTCGATGTAACTCACATTCCAAATGAGTAGATTACAGAGGTAGGCTGTTAAGCTGAAAATTGCCAGCAAGAGACCTGTAACAAATCCGTTAAGGACTGCCCTAGACAGCGCAGGAGGCTGGGTATGCATCAGCTGAGTGCACAAATAACTGTCGGTGTACTGCAGCGTGACTATGACTTCTGTAGAGAAACAGGAGACCTGCTGGTGGCTGTCTAGTGGCATTAGTGCAGCTGCAAGAGGAGATGCAAAGCAGGGGAGGGATTGTCTCAAAGTAATGCCCCTGCTCTGGGAGCATCTGTTGTTTGTGTATGTTTTCAGACATGCTTCTGCACTGGTATTAAATAAACCAGCAATAGCAGAACACAATAAAACATCAATTTAAAGCTCACGGGGAGGAGTTGATACCAAGTCCAGTCTTATTTGAGTTGTGCGGTAATGCTGAGAGGAAAGCTGAACTGTATCACCAGCCAGCATTCATCTCACTCATCTTTCTCCTGACCACTGTGTTATTTTATTTTTAGCCTTATACCTCCTCTGGTACTTTTCTTACTAGTTTCTACATCAAAAAAGAAGCTTGGGGATGTGTGGGATTGTTCTCCCTGTCTCACAGTAAAGATCACCTTCAAACTGTTTTCAATGGAATCTCCTGTAAATTTTTTGGTTTCATGTGCTCTGTGAGTACTTGTGGCTCTCTCACTAAGTGTTCTGAAGCAGTGTGATCCCATTAGCACAGGGCTTTGCTGGAGGTAAACACTGAAGGAAACCTGGAAAAATGCCCACCAAAAGACCATCCTGAGCCCACTCAGCATGTTCCAGAAACTTTTGATTGCCTCAAAACAGGAGTGAGCTACTGTTTCCCTCGTGTGAGTTAAGCAGATGTACTTGCCATGAGACTCACTAGAATGGAGATCAACGTAGGGTTCTCATTTGTGACTCTTCCTATCAGCAGATGAACCTCTCACTGCTCTTGTTTTGCATCTCCAGTTCTCAGCAGTTGACCTGGAACAGAGCTTGTTTCAGCCTTTCCCATCAGAGGTGGTATTTCAGGGCTACGTTCCCCATGAGGTCTATGAAGTGCCCCTGATTCTGAGGAACACTGACAAGGTAAGTGTGTGCTGAGCCACAGAGGTTTACCGTTGTGCTGGAAGAGGAGAGTGCTGTGGTTCATGTGGTGTGCAGCATGGCACATCCAGAAGAAAATCTGATCGTTTTTATTCAAGGTGATGGAAATCTTTCCATGCTGGGAATTCTCCCACAGATTTTGGCCATGTGTTGGTGGTATCTAACCTTCTATTTGAAAGCCATGGACTGGTGGAGATGTTGAGGACTGTACAGTTCTTGCGTGCCCTCATGCTTTACCTCAAGTATGTGCCATGTCCTGGTGGCTGCTTGGTGAGTCTTGGCTTCTGGAGGAGCATCTCTGCCTCTCATAGCCTGTTTACCTGCCTCTGCAGCTCACTGTCAGAGCTGAGAGTTGAGTCTTTTCTGCTTGGCATGGGAATAAGTTATAATTAGTGCATTAGCACTCCAGGAAAGGTGTTTGGAAACAGCAGTGGAAACAGACTGATTTAGTAGGAGCAGTGGGAGGCCCTTAGGTGCCACTTCAGGCTTCAGCTGCTAAGCTTAACTCAGTTCTGCTCAGATTTTCTCTGTGTGGCTCTCTGCTCTGCCCTTTGGAGAACCACAGCACATCCAGAGGAATGTACTCTTGAAAGTCTCCACCTTTACTTGAAAAAAAAATTGTGATCATTTTGAGATTTCCCAAGAAAGCTGAGAAGGGGAAATGTTGAGAAATGTCAGTAATACTTGTTCCACTGTAAAGAGGAAAATTGAAACCTTCTGAATTTCAGGCAGGGAAACGTTTGCTCAAGTGAAGGATGTGCCAAGAGCAAGCTGGTGGGAAAAGACAGGAGGAAAGAAGCTGGGTTAGAAAGTGCTCTGGGAGAGAACATTGTGCATGCAAGTTTTTTCTTGACATGTAGCAGTGTGCTGGAAGTGGAGAAAGGTCAGAGAAAGGAAGGTGTAATGACAGATGCTCTTCTCTTAGTGAAGAGTAAGATGCAGAGGTGAAAGGAGTGTGAGGTGGGAGGTGGATGGGTACCAAAAGCATGTGAATTAACCCGTCTCCAGGTATTGTTAGGGAAAACAACCAAGTGGATAAAAAAGAGCTGTTGGGACATAATGCAAGTGGAGAAGCAACAAGAGAAGTCCAGGTGTATTTGGAGAGAACTGTTTTGCACAGGGACATGGTTGAAAATGGGAGCTCTATTGGCAAGGGAGGATAGAGTGTGGTCCCTCTGTTGTTCCTGGACTGTGCCTCTTCCTGGTCTGGCGCTTAACGTGGGCGTATTGGAAAGACGCAGCATGGATGCCCATGCCCAAGGGATACCATTCATGTGGTCTACACTGATCCTGAGCTCTCTTTGCTGTAGGTATCCTCTTTCCTCATTCAAATGTGCCTCGGTTTCTCTTTTCCCTTGACTCTGCTTCATCCCTACTAAATCTTTTGGCTTCAGCTACTTGATAATCCACATAGCACTTGAAAATGCCTCTCTCTGCCAAGTGCCAGCCATCAGGCAAACAGATCATTTGCTCTATTCATGCTTCCTCAAGTGGAAAAGAACATCTGCATCAACATTTCTCTCATTCCCAGTAAAAAATAATAAACTTGTACACCTGCACCTCGGGATTTGTATGCCTGTCAAGGGGAGGCACTGTGTGAATCGTTGATTTTTTTCCAAAATCAATTCATTCTGAAGGTAGTAAGACCTCAATCATTGGACAGCAGTACTGTAAAAATAAGATCAGCTCTAAGGAAAACCTGTGACGTATGGGAGTACACAGCTCCAAGATGATATCACAGATGGTAATCCCAAGAGAGGTTGTTTATTCTAATTTAGTTGGCTTTTGGCAGTGTCCTGGAGAAAAGCAGTATTGTGCTGTGAAAGTTTTCTCAGCAGTTTCCTCAGGATCCTCTGAATCCTACTGACTTATGCTGCATGGCAGCCTGAGGTTGTTGCTCCGTAAAAATCCAGCAGACACCACAGTGTATTCCAGAGAGAGGGTCTGTAATCACTCAGATACCAAAGTGCTCTTACCCGTGTTTTAAAATTGCTTCTCTGCCTTCAGACTGGTCCTCGCCACCCTCAGATGCTCTGGGTGCCTTTTGTTGAAGGTCTCCCACGTGTGCTCATCTCCTGAGGGATGTGGTGACCAAACCATTTGTGTGCAGTGTGAAACTGGCTTCTGGAACTTGCTGGGAGCAGAGGGTGTTTGGGAGAGTTCAGGACTGCCTTGACTGTGCATGTAGAACCTCCATTTTTTTTTCACAAGCCTTGTGTAGGTTTGTTGTTTCTCAGTGAAGATCCTGTCAGTTTGAATTTGCCTGTGTTAAACTTTCAGATGAGATTTGGTGCTCAGGGGTTGGCATCTATGTGATAGAAGATGCCTGTTTGCTGTGTCTGTGCTTGTGGTTCTGCAGAGAGCAGGAACCCGTGGCAGGGTGTCTGCAGGGACTGTGGGGTGTGGGGAGCAGCACCTAGCCATCTACCTGGCTACAGTCACCAGGCAGCAAGAGCCTCCAGAGAGCTGAGATTGGCTTTTAATAATGAAACTACACTGAGTCAGTGTTGGTCTCTCAAGGCAGAACATACATTTGAAGCCCATAGTTAATAGGCAAAGCCCAACGGTCATCTGGCTTTACACAAGTTTAGCAAGTTGACTGCTACATTCTGCATCAGCCTTTCCTTGTAGAGTACAGAGCTTCTCTCTTCTTTAAAGTCCCCTTTAAATTATTTGGACCATCTCCTTGTTTATCTTTGTTTCAGGTTTATTTTATTTGCAGTAAGGCCACAGTGCCTGTGATCTTCTTTTCTTGCTGGTCTGCCCACACCACTCAGCTTGACTGACCCACTCCAATCTAGTCTGCTAGAAGTAAATATCCTGCTTCCCCCATGATAACACATACTGGTTGGTCTTCAAGTAATACATTCCCCTTCTAGAGGTGTGACTGTGTGGGTGAGTGCAGGCAGGAGCAAGCAAATTCTCTGGGTTAGTTGAATATGGAGGATTACTTTATAGCTCCATACTGCTGGCATCTCACCTGCTTGGCACTTCCTTCCTGGCAGAACATTGCCCTGGTGCCTCTGGCCTAGAGCTGTTTTGCCCAGGCAGAAGAGATTCAAGTCCATCTTTGTGTCTGGACTTTGTGCTTCCTTCATAAAGGTGGTTGGGGAAGGATTTCATAGGATCACAGGATGTTAGGGGTTGGAAGGGACCCAAGAGATCATCGAGTCCAACCCCCCTGCCGGAGCAGGACAAAACTATCTAACACAGATCACAGAGGAACGCATCCAGGCGGGCCTTGACAGTCCCCAGAGAAGGAGACTCCACGACCTCCCTGGGGAGCCTGTTCCAGTGCTCTGTGACCCTCACAGCAAAGAAGTTCCCCCTTGTGTTGAGGCGGAACCTCCTCTGCTGCAACTTACACCCATTGCTCCTTGTCCTATCACAGGGAGCAAGTGAAAAGAGCCTGTCCCCCCCCTCCTGGCCAGCCTTCAGGTACTTATAAACATTTATCAAATCTCCCCTAAGTCTTCTCTTCTCCAGACTAAAAAGCCCCAAGTCCCTCAGCCTCTCTTCATAAGCCTTGCCCTCCTGTCCCCTAATCATCCTCGTAGCCCTCCGCTGGACCCTCTCCAGCAGATCCTTGTCCCTCTTAAACTGGGGGGCCCAAAACTGAACACAGTACTCAAGATGAGGCCTCACCAGGGCAGAGTAGAGGGGGAGAAGAACTTCCCTCGATCTGCTGGACACACTCCTCCTAATACACCCCAGGATCCCATTGGCCTTCTTGGCCACCCGGGCACATTGCTGTGCCATGGTTTACCTGTTGTCCACCAGGACCCCCAGGTCCCTCGCCACAGGACTGCTTTCCAGTAGATCACCATGATTTCACCATGGCACGGCCAGATGTCATCTCACGTTTCCATGAGCAGCAAAATCATAGTTTCATGTTTCTCCTGCAGGTTCCTCGGCTGGTGAAAGTCATTTTGGAGAACTCTCCCTACTTCAAGTTGCTCAGCCCTAATGACGGGTTCCGTAAGGTTGCCCCCGGAATGCCTTCAACCTTCCGCATCCTTTTCAGCCCTGCAGAGAACAAGGTGAGGGTGGTGCTTTCAGTGGAAGGTGAACTTGTGGGGCTGGATTTGAAACAGCACAACTGATGTGGGTTTTGAGGTTCTGTCCCGGTCTCGGGCATTGCACTGGATCTAGAACTATGGGGAAACTCTTTTCCCACTGTGAAGATTATGCTTTTGTAGACTGAAGGGTCTAACATATTTCAGCCAGTTTTTATCCTTCATTGCTGCAACACCTGATGTCTGTTGCTTTCAGGGTTGAGATGCTGTGGTGAGGCCTCAAAGTGTTGGTTTGTGGTATCTTTCCTTTGCTGTGTAACTACACGTTTGCTCCACTAATTATAAGCACAAAAGTCTGTTTAAAAGTGACCTGTTATTAGGAGAACCTGAAGCCAAGCCTGACCACAGCAAGGACCATGATTTTTGAAAACTGGAGTCACTTAAATATACATCATATGGGACATAGTAGTGAGCCAATGGGACATTAAAGCCCTCATTTTAATTGCACACTGGCTATAGCCCACACCTTGCTGGGAGGTCTCCTCTAGGCTGTGATCAGGCCATCCATAGCTGGATTCTGGCACTGCACAGTATTGCCTGCTGCTTTCCCGGGGCCTGATGGCTGTGCTTTCCCTCCTTGTGCTTTCTCCAGCACATGGGGTAGTAGGAAGAAGTCGGGGTGGGGTGCTGATAAGATGTTGAGCCATTTCTCTGCTTAAGAGTAGGTGTTTATTATTATGGAAATTACAGAGGAACAAACAGATCCAGAGACCTTTGCTTTTTCCCTGCCTGTCAGTCACTTCCCTACCTCTCTCTGAGCTGGCACAATGATGATGCCTTTTCATAGCCTCTGTTTTCAAGCCTTGCAGCTACTCTGCCTGTTGCCTCCCTCCTAATCCAGCTGCAAGTCCAGGGGAGGGTTGCGCTCGCAGCAGGGAGCCAGCCTAGCACAGACGCATCAAACTCTACGTGTCCCTCATGCACCAGGAGGTTGATGGGCTGTAGATGACTGGAACATCTACCTGGAAGAGAATGTGTAGGAATAAACCAGTAGGTACAATCTGCAGGCAGACACTTTACCTCAGAACCTGTGGAGTGGCTGTCTCTTAATGTGTGGCATTGTGGTTGCCCTGTCAGCTGGCACCGATTCCAGTGCCAAACACGTCATGCTTTTGCTTGGAGATTTGAACCATCATACTGTGGCCCTAGCAAGTCTGGTTCTCAGTCCTGTGATGTGAAGGGTCAGTGCTATTCTCTGGAGGCTGGTTACTACAGAAGAGAAATGCAAAATGTGGGGTTTGTTTGGTTTTTTTTTTGTGGCAAGAAGGGGAGGAAGCATTGCAGGGAATCGGAGACAGGCTGAGTCCTTCCAACAGTACCCTGCTGCCTCTTTGCATGACTGCTGGAGAGAACAGGTGAGGGGATGTCTTTAAGACAGCAGATGTTTCTGCATCACAGAATATCTTTGGTGAGAAGACACCTCTAAGATCGAGTCCAAACTTTGACCCAGCACTGCCAGGTCACCACTAACCTGTGTCACTCATACCACATCTCTATGTCCTTCAGGGATGGGGACTCCATCAATGTCCTGGGCAGCCTGTTCCAATGCCCAATGATCCTTAGAGTGAAGAAATTCTTCCTAATATCCAGCCTCAACCTCCTCTGGTGCAACATACACCTTATCACTTGCCAGGGGAGAGGTGCAAGACCTCTTCAGGTGCATCTGTTTTCTCATCTTTCACTGGCTGCTTAAATTTAGTTTTCACACTTTGTCCCATCCTCAAAACATGAAATAATCTGTTCCTTTGGAGGGCCTGAGAAATTATTTAACATCATTAATATTTAGGATAAAAATTATGCAGGCCTAGGGCAGTTCTCCAAACTATTCAAGTGACACAAGAGCTTAATATTGGTGAGATGAACACTGGTGTCTTTAAAACGTGATTTATTAGTATTAATTAGTGTTCATTTTGGGGGTAGAAGTGGTAAATTGGTGCTCACAAAGGACAAATTGCTGCTTTTCAAGTTTAGAGGTGGCAACGCACCAAGTGAACATCTCTACAAATAGAAGGAAGGTGCGATAACCCCAGAGAGCACTAATGTCCAAGGCTTCATCCCTCATAGTGCCCTTGAACTGGTGAGCAAGTGGAGCAGGGAGCTCTGCCAGCCAGAGATCCTCTGTACAGTTTCATTGACACCCCAGCACTTTCTGCTGATCTGGGGTCTGTGCTCCAAGCAAGGGTTCTGCAAGACAGTGGCAGAGGGATACATCAGCTTGCTGAGCGAGGAGCACATGGAAATTGAAACAGCACAATCACAGTTCTGTACAAATTGAACATTTTGTCTTATACTTGACGGGGTGTGAGTCAGCAAAGTACCAGAGTGCTGTACCTCAGCTAGAAACTCATCCGTAGTATGGTCAGCAGGGGCACAGCACCTTTAAAATGCTTTAGCAAAGGTGTAGATTTGGGAAACAGCCCTAAAGCCACCTGCACTGGGCTCATTGGTGCTTGCAGGTGAAATATCTGTGTCTTCATTGTAGAAGGCTGCTGAGTGCTGCCTTTGAACAGCCTCTAAATCGCTGCCCCTCTGGGATCCACGAGGGTTGTGGATCCCATTGAACTGGGACATAACTACAAATCCCTTTGTCAGGGCTGGAGAGTCCTGATGTGGAGTTGGTTTATATAATCATCTTAATCACGCAATGGGTTGGGTTGAAAGGGTTCTCAGAGATCATTTATCATCAAGTTCCAAGCCCTTGCCATGGGGTCTCTCGCCAGACCAGGCTGTCCAGAGCCCCATCCAACTTGGCCTTGAACACTGCCTGGGATGGAGCAGCCACAAATTTCTTTTGCTTTGAGTCTGTTCTTCCCTTTTGGAAGGCAAGTCTGACTTCACTCCTGATTCAAGGCAATAGAATCGTGGCTAAGCCCTAAATACAAGGAGTGTGAGAGTTGTTAGCGGCTGAAATGCTGGGTGCTATGCAACCGTTTCCTGACAAAGGAGAAGTTTCCCATTGTCTCAGTCATTTGGGAATGTGCCACATGATTGGGCTGTCAGCAAAGGAAATAAATAGCCGGTGTGTCCGTTTGTTTTATTGGCACTGGTGTTAGAAAGATGAAATGCTAATTTTTCTGCTGGGCAACGTTTCTAATTAGTTACTTTCACTGCTTCTGATTGACACGTTTCTGTTTACTGGCTCTGGTTGGACACTGTGGGTGTTCCTGTGCCACCCCATTATGCTCTGACAGTTGCTGCTAATTAGAAACTGTTGTCGAACTGACTGGTAAATAAACAATAGGCTAGACTATGAACGTTTACGTGTTCTTCAGGTTTATCAGCAGACTATCTGAAAGGAAGAAGGAAGCAAGAAGCATATCAAAACGTAGCTCAGCTTGTTCTGTTCTGTCCTCTCTTGCTCTTTTCACTGCAGCAATGCAATATTTTTCAGGCAATACAAGTTCAGTCTGTCAGGTTTGCAAAATTCATTACTGATGCTCAGTGGAGACTGAATTAATGCCCATTGATTAATATGAAATAGGACAGGATGATGAGTTATTGCATTACTGAAATTAACTCCTTTCAAATGCAGTCCAGCCCTGGTGGCTGTTTTGTCACAGACAGAGCTTTTCTGAGGGGACTTTTAAGATTATTCATCTATCTTGACTTAAGAAAGGCATTTGACACGGTCTCTCACAGCATCCTTGCAGACAAACTGAGGCAGTGTGGCCTAGATTTTCAGGTAGCGAGGTGGATTGTAAACTGGCTGCAGGGTAGAAGTCAGAGAGTGGTGGTCAATGGGACAGAGTCTAGTTGGAGGCCTGTGTCTAGTGGAGTGCCCCAGGGATCGGTGCTGGGACCGGTCCTGTTCAATCTATTCATTGATGACTTGGATGAGGGATTGGCATGCACTGTCAGCAAGTTTGCTGATGACACAAAGCTGGGTGGTGTCGCCGACACCCCCGCAGACTGTGCTGCCATTCAGCGAGATCTGGACAGGCTGGAGAACTGGGCAGAGAAAAATCTAATGAGCTATAACAAGAGTAAGTGCAGAGTCTTGCATCTGGGCAAGAACAACCCCAGGTACCAGTATAGGCTGGGGACTGACCGGTTGGAGTGTAGTGTAGGGGAAAGGGACTTGGGGGTCCTGGTGGACAACAAGATGACTATGAGCCAGCAATGTGCTCTTGTGGCCAAGAAGGCCAACAGCATCCTGGGGTGGATTAGAAGAGGGGTGGTTAGCAGATCAAGAGAGGTTCTTCTCCCCCTCTACTCTGCCCTGGTGAGACCACACCTGGAGTATTGTGTCCAGTTCTGGGCTCCTCAGTACAAGAGGGATGTGGAGCTGCTGGAGAGAGTTCAGCGTAGGGCAACAAAGATGATAAGAGAGGTGGAACACCTCCCTTATGAGGAGAGGTTGAGGGAGCTGGGTCTCTTTAGCTTGGAGAAGAGGAGACTGAGGGGCGACCTCATTAATGTCTACAAATATTTGAGGGGTGGGTGTCAGGAGGATGGCACTGGGCTGTTCTCGGTGTCATGTAGTGATAGGACAAGGGGCAATGGTTGTAAGCTGGAACATAGGAGGTTCCACATCAACCTGAGAAGGAACTTCTTCACAGTGAGGGTGACGGAGCACTGGAACAGGCTGCCCAGGGGGGTTGTGGAGTCTCCTTCTCTGGAGATGTTCAAGACTCGACTGGACAGGTTCCTGTGTGACTTGGTTTAGGTGATCCTGCTGTTGCAGGCGGATTGGACTAGATGATCTTTTGAGGTCCCTTCCGATCCGTAATGATTCTATGATTCTATGATTCTATGATTATTCTCGGGGAGGGGAGAAGGCAAATGGCTCCACACAAAAAGAACCTGGAGCATCAGTGGCTGAGGGAGAGAGGACAAAGGAGTACCCCTGCTCATGTGAAGGTGTCCTCCTCATCCAGCCTCTCCTTTCTTTCAGTACCTCTTGTTTTCCAGCCTTTATGTTGTGGTGCTTTCTGCTTGACTTCCTGTGTTACCTCATGCTCCAGGGATCTTTCCTCAAGGGAGGTGATTCTCCCCCTCTGCTCTTATGAGATCCTATCTGGAGTCCCAATTCCAGTTCTGGAGTCCCCAGTATAAGAAGGACATGGAGCTGTTGGAGTGACACCAGAGGAGGCCACAAGGATGATCACAGTGCTGGGGCACCTCTGTGGTGGGGACAAGCTGAAGGAACTGGGGCTGTTTAGCCTGCAGAAGAGGAGGCTCTAGGGAGATGTTAGAGCAGCTTCCAGTACCTGAAGGGGCTACAGGAAAGCTGGAAAGGGACTTTTTATGAAAGACTCTAGTGACAGGACAAGGGGGATGTTTCCAAGTTAAGGGAGACTGAGATCACATCTGAGGAAGACACTCCTCCCTGGGAGGGTGCTGAGGCACTGGAACAGGATGCCCAGGGAGGTTGTGGCTGCTCCATCCCTGGTTGGATGGGGCTCTGGGCAACCTGGCCTGGTGAGAGGTGCCCTGCCCATGACAGGGGGTTGGGACTTGGTGATCTCTGAGCTCCATTCTAACCCCCAGTCTATTAAATTGTCATGCAGGATTCACGATCAGTTACGTAGCAAAACCAGGCTAGGAGTTTGGTGTGCTGTGTGGCTGAGGTTGATGACAATGACATTAACTGACGAACACCTGAGTTTGCAATAATACCTGAGACAAACAGTTCAGCTTTAGTTTCAGTGGCTGTCAATATGCAGCCCTTCCTGATACTTTGAAGGCCAGAGTTTGTAACTTACTGGTTATCAGAGGAGCAAGGGAAGAGGAAGCATTATATAATCATCCGCATTTGCCTTGAAACAGAGAGTTGCATGAAGAAGAACAAATTTGTATTTCGAAGGTGCAGACTGCAGCTGCACCTGAACACAACAACCTTTAAAGTCTCGAAGTGAGGCAACCTCTCTGTCCCTCAGGTTTCTTTATGCAGTCTGCTAAGTTTCACATTTACAAAGGAAACTAGTATTTTAAACCAGTTTCATCTGTACCCGCAGGCAAGTGTTAGTGTCTGGTAGCTGCTTCATTGGAGAATCAGCCACCTTTGGCCCAGCTTTTTCTCTTTAAGATCGTGGTTGTCTCTGTGATGCCAAATCCTTGTTGCTTTAGCCTTGCGTTCAGGTACCTGGCGAGGTCCCTTTCCCTGTGCGTTTCTGTGCAGAGAGCTCCAGAGCTGGGAAGGCCACCCGTGCCTGCTTTTGTGGGAGAATTGTTCCTTGGGCTCTTAGTTTACATCACTATTGATCCCCTAACTCCTTAGCAATGACAGTGACTTGAAAATCAGTTATTTTTACTTCCCTCCAATGCCTCAGATTGTAGACGCTTATTTTTTTTCTTTATCACTCTGCTGATCTGAACTCCTTGCATCCTCCTTTCTCTACCTGGCATCTGGAAGGGAGAGATAAGTAAATATGGACTGCCAAGACTTAACAAGGCACGAGGCTTCCACTTGGATTTACAATGCCTTTGTTACAGCAGTGTGGCCAAATTAACAACAATAACAGTAAATAGCATTCTTCATTAGCTAATGCAGCTTCTGAGGATCTAACTAGTCCAGGATCCAGATAATAGGTGCTTTAAATTCACAAGGGCTGCCCATACAAAATTGCTAATTCAGAAGGACTCACTGCAGATGAAACGCTCTCCCAAAATGTGATTCCATAGGTTGTTTACTGTACTTGCCTTCCTGCTGTTTTGCCTCTCAAAAGTCCTCCTGCCCTTTCTAGTGTGAATATTCAAGATGTCTAGGAAAAATAAATAAATGTCTCTGTCATCTTTTTCATCTTGTATGTGGCAGCATTTATTACAGCAACCTTGAACGCCAGCTGAGCTGATGAGCACTAAGCAGTAGCTGTTGGGTTAGAGCAGGAGCCTTAGGTCCCTTCCCCAGGTATGAGAGAGCAGGAAATCCTAAGCTTAGAGCAATTCGGATCCCTTCTGGTAAAGAGAGTTTGCTGCTGCTTGCAATTTCTAAATCACATTGTTTGCTTGCTGATTCAAGAGCTATAAAAAAACCAAATGAGTTAAAAGCACAGAGGGGAAAAAAAAAAGAGATCAGGACAGCAAGTGAGTGATAAGAGGCACAGCTTTTATCAACTTGTCAATAAGGGAGCTGCTGGGGATGATGGCTTCTGCCCTACTGTGACTGTTTTACCACTGATTTAAGGCGGGTGAGGCGATACTTTCAGCACAGTGATGCCACAACATCCGTCTGGAGATTGATCTGTTCATCCCCACACTAACATTATTTTTGATTTGCCCTCCCGCTGCTAAATGCCAGACAGTGGGGGGGGGGGGGGAACTGTCTGTCTGTCTGAAGGAGCCAGTGACTAGGACCAGCTCAGTGGAGTTTGCTCTGGTAGAGATGTCTGGGAGGCTCCCTGATCCCACCTGCCTCTGGCAGGGCACTGAGCCACTTCTAGAGGCCTTACAGGTGTGACTAAAGGCATCAGCTGTGCAGCAGGAAGGAAGCAGAGCTGTCCCCTCTGACCGCTGAGGCTGAGAGGACACGGAAACTGAGATTACTCAGGGAAAACTCTGGTAGAGCTGGAATAGACTGCTGTGGGTAGGGCTAGAGTTGTTAATGCTTCTAAGTCCTGGTCAAACACATCTCAAGAACAATTTGGGCATAGAACTGAGACAGTGTTGGTCAAGGGAGAGGGATCAGATAACCTTATAAGGGTGTGTGTCCTCAGGTTTATCCCTATAACAGGCCATTCACAGGTTATGTTCAGCTTGTTAAGTATTTTACCAAAGACTGACTGTGGATCCTGCATGTGTGAAGCCCTTTAAAATGTATCTGAGCATCCCCTGCCAAGCTTCGACAGAGTGGCTGCGTTGCTGGGATTGAAGTTATTGTCATAGGGTGCCTAGCTAGGGCACAGCTGGGTTCTTAGTGGTGCTTGACAAATTATTTCTTCTGGTGCCTCGGAATCAAAGCGTCAGGTAATACTGTCTGGGAAAAGCGGGTGAGTCAATGAAGTTGTTCCTGCTTTGCAAGTTAACCACCCAGTTCTAGCCATCCTGCTGGAATGAGGGACTATTTTGATGTTGAATGTCATAGAAAGCAGCAGTTTTTCTTCTGCTATTGGGATGGTACTAAGTGCACTGTGCTGACATTGTTTTTTTTCCCCTGCAGGATTATTTCCACCAGCTCATCTGCATCACTGAAAGGGAAAAGTTTGTTGTGCCAATCCGAGCCATAGGTGCCCGAGCTATACTGGACTTCCCTGACCAGCTGAACTTCTCCACCTGTCCAGTCAAGTACAGCACACAGAAAACTCTGTTGGTCCGCAACATTGGCAATCGGGAGGCCCGTTACTGCATCAGCACCCAGAGGTAAAGTTGCACAGTGGCTCATTTAGCAAAACTCTTTTGGTGGACACTAACAAAAACGAACCAGAGTCTCTGAGTTTCTGTATTGCAGCTGTAGCTGGAATGGGCAGGACACATGGGTTTGTCTGTTGCTTACAGTATTTTGAGCATGATACTACCTTTATAAAAGTCTGCAGGCTAGTTTTATACTGCAGTGATGTCTCTAGACAGCATCTTGCAAGGCTAACTGCATTGAATTGAAAGAATAAGAAGGCAACACAACTGCCCTTGGGCTGGCCCAGACAATGGTGGGACAAATGACAGCTCTCACAGCTCACTCCATGAAGATCAAACACAGTGTTAGAAAATGAGCCAGCTATAAGCCAGTGAATGAGACCCTGAAGAATTTATTGACAGCCTTGTCTGTGCAGTAGGAGATCAAAACAATTGGTATTGAAGCCCTGAGATTAATACTGTGGTACAAGAACTTTGTTTTCCAGTAGGTTTAGCTTGGTCTCTGGCACCAAGTGTTACATAGAACAAACTTGGGTGGAAGTGAGCAGACATTGGCTTAAAAACTGCACTGCAGCCCTGAATTAGAATGGCAACAAGGACACACACAAAAGATACAGGAAATATCTGTTGTGTGTGTGTGCGTGGAGGGCCTTTTCTTCAAGAGCTTTCTCTCTCACAGATTTCCTGCAGAGCACTAGAATATATTAACTGCTGGTTTGTAATCTCCTGATCTTAAGTTCTTTCTGAAATGGTCACATACCTCTACCAATTTATCTCTTTCTGGGGAACCAACAAGTGCGTGGTAGTTAGTGGTCAAGTGCCTGGCATGAGCTGTATTGTGGGCAGCCTGTGCTGCTCCTTTTCATCTCAGAAGACAGTCTCCAATAATCACAGAATGTTAGGGACTGGAAGGGACCTCTCAAGTTCATCCAGTCCAATCCCCTGGCCAGAATAGGATCACCTAGTCACACAGGGACATGGCCAGGTGGGTTTTAAGCATCTCTAGAGAAGGACACCTTTCTGGACAGCCTGTTCCAGTGCTCTGTCACCCTCGCTGTGAAGAAGTTTCTTCCCATATTTATGCAGAACCTCCTGTGTTCCAGCTTAAAGCCATTAAGTCACTACTTTCCAGTTTGTTGAACTGGGGAGGGTGATGCCTTTTTGATACTATGTCTGCAAGGAAGCAGGTAAAATTGGCTGGCTGAGAGCTGCTTAGAATCATAGAATCATAGAATCGCTATGGACTGGAAGGGACCTCGAAAGATCATCTAGTCCAAGCCCCCTGCCACAGCAGGATCACCTAGACCAAGTCACACAGGAACACATCCAGGCAGGCCTTGAACATCTCCATTGATGGAGACTCCAAACCTCCCTGGGCAGCCTGTTCCTTGGTTCCAGGGATCTTGGTGTAGCAACAGAAGTCAAGAACACATCAAAGAGCTGCTGTCTGCCTGGTGCACCCAAGTTGCTTCAATTTCTTATGAGCTGTGTTTTGCCCAGGAAAGACTTTTTACCTTTTCTCCTGTGAAACGTGAGGGCCCAAGAGGAACTGGCCACCAAAGCCTGTCCAGTTTATTGAAACAGCCTTCTGGGATGCTGCTTTTTCACTGTGGAGATATATAGACAGGAACTTGAAAATCACTGTCAGATTTTCCACTAGGATTTTGACATCTAGTTGCCACCACCTGAATAATGGACGAGTATTGCAGTATTTTGCCAAGTATTCCGTTGAGTGCAGTGTATGTCAATACGATTGTAAGAGTTTCTCGACTTCAGTAGTTAAATACTTCAGTCCTGATTTTCAGTAAATAAATGGGAAGCATTACAAAGTTTTACTTCAAACTACACCCAAAAAAAAGTAGAATTCTGACTTCCCTTGTCAGTTGAGGGCATCTGTCATCTCTTTCATTAAAAACTTTTGAAAGCCAGTGGGAAATTTCAAAGGAAGGATTTAAATCTTTAAAAATAAGCAGCATTTTATGCTAATTAAGTCACCTCTGCTTTTATTCACATTTCTTTTTAAAATACTCTGAAGCTCCTGGGCTTCTGCTCTCTCTTTTTTTTGCTTGGAAGCATTCAGCAAAATGTCTTTATGAATTCTTCATTGGGAGCTTTCTTAAAGGTCAGGATCCTCCCATCTTTCTACCACCTGCTGATATGTGTGTGCACAGATGTATAGAAAAGGTGGGAAACTGGAGGAATGTGTGACATGGAATTGGGCTGATTTAGAAGATAAAATCGTGGAATAACTTTGGTTGGAAGGGACCTCTGAAGATCATCTAAGCAAATACATTGCTCTAAGCAAGACCAGTTTGCAGGTAATATAAGTAAACGAGATTACCCTTCATCTTTCCTTTTTAAGACTGTACAAGCCCATTTATCTCAGTATCTCCCTGCATGTCCTGTGCTGCAGCCCCTAAAGGCCTCTTCTGCAGAAATTCTTTCTAACCCATCAGTGTTCAGCCTGTACTTAGGGTTATTCCATTCCAAACACAGGATGGATTTTGCATGTTCCACGGTGGAGTGGTTATTTCAGCCAGTGCTGGGGACCATGCTGTGTGCATTACATCAGCTCTTCTGGCTACCTGACCCACTGACACACATTGTCACATTAAGGACTCAGTTTCTTGATAGCAGTGATCAGTGATGGGCTCCTTTTCTGTGAGAAGTTGCTAAGCTCAGAGGTAAGCCCTGTGGTTCTAACAACCCCAACAGAAAAGAACTGGCCTGCCAGTTGGCATGATAAGTTGAGAACCAGACCAATACACTGCTCCACAGATCATGGTCTGGCAATTGTCTTTGACACAAGAGAGGCCATTCCCCTAATATTAGGGCATTATTTTCCTTGGTAGAGAGGCTGCAACATCATTACCAACATCACTACTAGAGGTAGTGAAGCTCTTGCTTAATGTCACAAATGCTTTTGAATGATTTCCGTAGCAACTTGAAGATTAATGGTTATCGCAGAACATGTAAAACTGCTTTGGAAATGAATGAGTTACATCCCTTGTCCTGGAGAGCCTGGAATGTAAGTACAAAATAAATACAAGACTCAGTAGTCATAGAATCATAGAATCGTTAGGGTTGGAAAAGACCTCCAAGATCATCCAAGTCAAGGGTTGTAGCACAAGCATTACGGGAGAAGAGTGTCAGTGACAGACTGAAATTCAGCAGTGGTTTAGTTTCTAGAGGAAAATCAAAGCCACTTCACTGAGTGTGTGCTTAACTCCTGCTGAGTGGGGCTGTGGGGTTCTGTTAAACTTGGTCTTAGTATTGCATGATGGCTTTGGTGCGTGTTGGTATGTGAGAAGAGGAGGATGATTAGCGGAGTAGGAGGTAAAGAGAAATCTGGAACTAGGCTCTTCGTGATGGCGCCCAGTCAAAGGGCAAGAGGCGATGGGTATAAACTGGGACATATGAGATTTAATTTGAACATAAGGAAAACATTTTTCCTGGTGAGGATAGTAGAGCTGCCCAGAGAGGTTGTGGAGTCTCCTGCTCTGGAGAGATCCCAAACTCACCTGGTGATGTTCCATGGGACCTACTCTAGGAAAACCTGCTCTGGCAGAAGTTTTGACTAGATGATTTCCAGAGGTTCCTTCTAACCCCCCACCAGGATGTGATTCTGTGACCCGTCAGATGACCTCTGCATCCTCTGTACAGTTGAAACTTCTGGTTCACTTGTTGCTGCTTGTGTTTTCGGGTCTGAGCAAATTCAAGCTCTTGCTCATTCACAAACCAGCTGCAGGTCCACCATCTTGTGCTGCTCATACCACTTTTCTTTGCCCCCCTTCTGTGGGTTCCCTTCTCTATGGCACCAAGTGTAACGTCTCTGCTTTCCCCTTTGGGACATTATTCATCCCTTCTCCAATCCCAACCATTCCTCAACCGGTACATCTTTCCTTTCAGCTCTTACGTCTGGTCACTTCACCATGACACTCCCTGCCTGTTACTCATTTATCTGAGGATGTTGATACTTTATGTTGCTCATTTCTCTCCAGAGAAGAGCTCTGAGGTGAATCCACAGGGCCAAGTCAGCATCCTTCAGTTGTTCCAAGTTCAGAACTTGCTCTTGCCATGGTACCTCCCAGAAAACAGCCACAATTTCACCACTTTTCATAAAGAGGAAAAAAAACAGCCCATCAAAGCACTCCATGGTCCACAGCCTCACTTTGTGCCTGTCCTCCCACTGTGTGTCCAGACTCAGCTCATAACTGCAGAGCTTGGTAATTAAAAAAAAAAAAAAGCACAAACATAGCAGATCTCTTCCTGTTGGTTTCATTGTTAAGGCAGGATAATGAGTTTCTTCTCCATGGCATTCACGGAGATAAATGTCATTCCATTACCGTGGAGCTGAAAACGATGTCTGGAAGCAGATGTCAGTGCAGCACTGACATTATAGACCTGTGGTGCCATGCTGTGGGGCTAGAGAGGCTCGGCCCAAGACAGGATCCCTTTAGGAGGATCCTTACAAAGCTTTGAAAGCTCAGGATATGATCCTAAGTCACAGTGCCTGCACTTCTCCCTATACTATCCCTGTTCTATGGACACATGAGATGCCGCATCCAAGGATGTGAAAATGGACCCAAGGTGCAGTGACAGATAGAAAGGTAGAACTTGTGAGACTCTGCACAGGATGTTTCATTCCAGACATAGAGTCTTGGAGGCTTTGACCTAACAGACTGGTTTTACTGGAGTAGTTTTACTGCTTGATTTTAGTTGTTATATCATTACTAAAAAGTAATTGATGCTAACATTAAATGATCTGTGGGTTTTATTACTGTGATAGGTCTTGTGGACAGGTGAGGTATTTGAATCACCAGTAACTTTACTGTCTTCCTTGGGGTTGGAGGCAGCTTTGAGTGAAATATTCTCCTAACTCAGATGAGTTTGTATTGTAGGTGAAGGCACTGACAGACCAAAGTTTGACTGTAGAAGTTTAACAGCCTCCTTGCACACTGCTTTAACCAAATGTAAATGGTGGGAAGGTCTCTCCTAAACTGGTGTGGCTAGATGAGTTTGTGCAAAGTGGGGATTGCAAGGTACCATTGGGATATCTGAACCTGTGGAAGTTTAGATGTCAGCTTATAACAAAGCAAACAAGTAGTTAAAAAGCATCTCAGAAGAAAACAAGCTATTAAATAACCTCTAAACCTTATCTTTCTGTTTTGTGGGAGCAGTAGGTGATTCATTAGAAGGATAACTCTAGAAGGACCAGTATTATCTTAAAGAAAGTTCGCAATTAATGGATGAAAGGCCAAAGTTTACCACCTTCATCTCTTGGCTCTTAAGATGTGTCAGTGATGTCTCCTTAGCATCTCATCTTATCTGTAGGCTGCAGGGAAAGAGCTTAGTGATGTTGACTGAAGTTCAGAGGGGTTAGTTTGAACCACAGAGTTTGCATTTTTTGGCCTTGGAGATACAGGTCTGTGTGAGGGATAACAAGGTCCTGATACGGCAGTTGGAATTGTCTTATGGGTACAGAGTGGGGTGGGATGCAGGAGATGAGGTCTGGTTTGTGCTCAGAGTCTGAGTACTAAGAACTTGAACCCTGAGCTTGACTTCTGCTAATTGGAAAATGTGAAGATACCTTCTTTCTCAGGTGTCCTCTGGAGCCCCCCCCCCCCCAAATGTTATTCGCATCCCAGCTGTCTGAGGGCAGGCTGACATGGAGAAGGAGTAAGAAGGCAATGGATGGGAGTTAGAGCAGAAGGATTCCCCTTAACAAGCAGCTTTCCTGTTCTGGCAAAAGAACAGGTGACAAAAAATGGACAGTGGCTTTCCCACAGCAGACAGTGATCCCACCGAAGCACCAGCAGAACCTGCAGCACTCCTGGCATAAGCAGCTGTGCAGTTCTGAGGCTCACGGTGTTTTGTCTTTCCTCCTCTCTCTCAGGTCTCAGGTCCAGCATAAAAACATTGCAGGCCTGGTGCTTCCCTATTAGTCAGTGGCAACGTTCTCCCTAGCTATAACAGGAACAGGTCAGGCCCCTAATTGCAGCAATATCTCTTTAATGAGCAGAAACTCCAGCAATTTCGTCAGGAACAAAGTTCAGCCTCTGTGTGGCTCCAGTTGTTCTCATTATTCCTCTGTATGTGTGTTGTATTCTCTAACCATGGTAAAACCCTACAGAACATATTTTAAGGTGGCAGACTGACCACGAGCAAAGCCTTAAACCAAATGACTTTGGTTTTCTAACTACAAGAGCCATGAAGCCTGGTTGCTGTTGTGCAGCAGCGTGTTTCATCTGACTTGTTCCTAAGCATTGAGGTGCTGAGTTTTGCGTCTGTCAGCCAAGAGCTGTTCACCTGACAACAAACTGTAATTGCTCGTATTAAACCCAAAGTACACACCAACCCATTTCCACAATTATTTCCAGCACATTGCACACAATTTGTCTGGTGGGCCAAGCAAACAGTTATTGAGGCTGGATTACAACCCAGTTGCACCACTTGTGAATACACAAAACTCTTCCTACTAGACTCTAGTCCTGTTACTGCACTTAATTTAGCCAGGGATGTAATCAGGCTGGAAAAGGGATGCTCTTTTTGTGGCTCCTTTCCACAGCATTGTATCACTCATATGCATTTGTGCTCATTCATATTTCTCTGATTGTTCCTTTTCTTAGAGCAGTTTTTATTGAAATGCCCTTTTCTTAGGTTAAACCATGATGATTTCAGGGGGCAAATAAAAGAATTCTGCAAATGAACCTGTAATTATTCTCCACTCTTCAAGAAAGACTTTTATTCTCCTGACTCATTTCTAGGCTGTAATCTCACAGGGACAGGTATTGCCTTGACATTTTGCATCTTTTGAGGTGAAATTAATAGGAACATCTTTTCCTGCAACCTGAGAAAGCTGGTGCCGAGTTGTTCATACAAATAGCTCTTGCCGCTCCTGTACTCTTCAAAACCACCTCTATGCTATTGCTGGCAGTTGGACTCTTGAGCCCTGCTGCAGAGAACTGGATGCAAAGTATGGAGGAGACAAGATCATTTCTGAGGGCTAGATCTCTTCATAGCTGTCAGTTGCTCTGTTTCTGATCCTGTATATGCAGTTTTGCTTCTGCTGAGGGTGGTTGGTTGGTTCTTTGCTTGCGCAAGTGAGCCGAAGTGAGCTGAACTACAGAAGCAATATAGACCCCAAATTTCCCACAGTAGCCCTGAGGTGCCTCTTTCTCTGTGTTGCAGCCCATTCTCTGTTGATCCCTCCATTGGGACTCTGGGGATTGGTGACACCATGCAAGTAACTGTGGAATTTTGCCCGCTGAAGACTGGGGACTATTCCTCATCCCTGGTAGTCCACTATGACACAGGTAAGTGCTGGGCTCTGCATGAGACACAGTGTCCTTCAAAACAGAGCCTGTTTTAGGTGTGATGTCCTAATCTAGATGATGCTGTCATGCTTTAACCCAGCGTTGACCGTTTTAGTTGTCTTGAGTTTGCTGAAGTTATAAAAATGTTCCTTTATCTTCCAAAAGCTCATTGTAGCTGTATGAGTTACCAGAGCTCTGTTAATATTCATCTGTTAATAACGTGTTTACAGAGAATGGTTCATGCTCATTTGAGATGCTCACAAGTTTGGATAACACCTTCCTCAAAGAACTAGTGAAACTTCAGGTAGAGCAACACCAAGTGTCTCATTTCATAGAATTATAGAATCACTTTGGCTGGAAAAGCCCTTTAAGCTCATAAAGTCCAACCACTCCTCCAGCACTGCTAGGTCTTCACTAACCCCAGTGCCTCACCCCACAACTCCAAGGCTTTGCAGTCCCTCCACACATGAGGACTCCACCATTGCCCTGGGTAGCCTGGGCCAGGCCTGGGAAACTCTTTCACGCAAGCAATTGTTCCTCAGGGCCAACCTAAGCCTCCCCTGGTACAGCTTGTTTTTGGGGAGAAGAGACTAACTCACACCTCACTCCAACCTCCTTTCCACATGTTGGTATTTTCACCCATATATAGAACCTAGAGGAGAAAATTCAGAGTGATAGACCTTTCTCTGGTGTAAATCGGGGCTGTCCACACTGGAGATTAGGGCTGTGGGATTTGTACTATGTGAATGGAAGGTCCCAGGTAAAGAATCAGGGCCAGGATCTTTGTGGCTTGCTTTGAAAACCTGAGTCTTGTTCTTACTGAAACACCTGATTCCTTTATGGTCCACCCTTGCAAATACCAAACCTCTTTGTCTCCTTCTTTGGTTAATCTTGGCAAAAGTGATTTGTGAGAATAAACCACAGGAATTAAGCTATCTGCTGATTCTGAGATGAGCAACCTTGCAGGAACACACACAGCTACCTGGAGGATGAGCCCGGGATTCATTCCTCTGGCAGTACAATGCCACAGTTATTTTTAAATAAACTGTGGATGGAGCAGGAGAGCAAGGGAATAATTAAGGGATTATCCTTCTAACGTTGCAGCATACAAATAAGTAAAAGGGCTGCTGAGATAATTGCTAAAGTGAAACCAAAACATCCAGTCAATCGATCTTAAAAGTTGCTTATTGCAAGCAGGGGGCAGAGCAGCTAACACTTCCCACCTCATGGGGCGAGCCCTGGCTAATTTATCCTGTGCAGCGTCAGACTCCCTGTGACTTGCATACACAAAGCAGCTGGTCTGCTCCTTCAGAGCCACCACCAGACTCTTTGTTATGAAACAAGCACTAAAGGCAAATCAGCATCACTGGGTGTTGGGAGGCATTTCCCTTGCTTTGAGGTGAGTCTGGATTGACTTACCAGTGGCAGGAGTTTGATCTATGTTGTGCTCAGGTCTAGGAGCACAAGTCTTGTCCCCCTGGATAGACTCTGATGATCCTGTTGCTACAGATTTTACAGATGAGTGTGAAGAGAATGCTACCAAGAGCACAATGATTTATAATGAAAACTTGGCCCTCAGTGCTTTACATGCTCAAACTTGTGTATGACAAATCCCAGCCTGTATTGAAGTGAAGGTGACTTGGCATGTTCTAGGCTGCAGCACATCCCTATCCATCACCTTAGCATTAGGTTATGGTATCAGGGTTTCTGAAGCCTGCATGCTAGCACACACACTGGTTTTGAAAGGGTCCTGTACTCAGTGCTGCTGGTTGGTGGCTTGGCCTTTCCCAGGTGACATTTGGGTCATTCCATTTGGACTCCATGCGAGTGAAGGAGGTACCAGTGACAAAAGGTGCAGGAGAATCACGAAAGGAGGATTCCTTCCCTGCTCAGACCTCCCTAAATCCTCACTTGGCATGAGATGCCTAAGAAATACTCACTGTGGTCTGATGGGTGGTGGCCTTCAAGGTGTCGGAGGACCAGATCCCATGTTTGTATGTGGGTGCCTGCAGTGCCCACTAGACCTTGCGCTTCTAGTCCAGGAGATCTATTGTGTGGAAGTGAAATTCTTCTGTGCAGCTTCTCCCCATCAGTTGCCGCATCCCCTGGGATTTCTCTGTCAGCACAGGAAACTTCAGTAATTAGCAAAACCCCACAGATCTTGTGCCTGGCTGACAGACGCAATATATTGAGATGCTTTTATTGCTGTCAGTAATCAGAGTAATTATGTAGATCATTTTCCTTTGGTGCTTCTGTGAGACTAATGCAGAAGCAAAAGCCTGAGGGCAGGATCTCACCCTCTTTGAAGAGAGAGATCAGAGCCAGTACTTGTAGGCAAGTTTCAGAGGACACCATATCCAAGAGGATCCAGCCCTCAAGCAGCAATGTCTACTCCTTTACTGTCTCTTCTTGGTATGGAGCCCCAGGAAGCAGCATCCCCACAAGACAGGTAATGTAGCTCAGGGGTAGTTGTCAGTGGTTTTGGCCCCACTGGAAGTTTCCAGCCCGATGCCGAAAGCCTACTGAGGAGTCATCTGGGTATCTGGCAGATGAATATCCTGTTTTGCCTCAACTTCCTACACAACTTAAAGGAGGGCTGTGACAGTTCCTGAGATGGAGCTCTCCTAAAGCAAACCTTGGCTTGTTTGCTATGGATCACAGACTCAGGGAGAGCTCAGCCTCAACTCCTTTGTCAGTTAGCTTAAGGGCAGGTAGAAGCTGTAGGCAGTGTCTCCCTCTGGATATGTGTTTGTCCATCAAATTAAGTAACATCTCCTCTCTTGAGCCCTGAGGAGGAAAACTTGCTCAGGCTATTCCTGTACGGGAGAAGAGAGAGCAGTGACATGTTTCCCCAGCACTGGACATGATGTGGAGCTGACCTCACCCTGCCCTGAATTGTCTGTATGAGGGTCCTCTCTAGTGGACAGCCAGGTACCCAAGCTGGCCATGCTCAGTGACTGCTGCAGGGCGTTTTGGAACTGAGCAATGGAGAGCTGCCACAATGTGAGGTTTGTGTTGATCAGTATCTGCTTGCAGGTGTCTGGTGCAAGGGTGATCAGCATATCTTTCATCTCTTCCCTCTGAGCACCTGTAGGATAGAGACCATTTGTTAAGAAGTTAACAGCAGCAATTTCATGGAGAGAATGGGGACTCCCTTGGTGTGTCAGTTGGTTTGTCCGCAATAGTCAGGGAGTGTCAGAGATGGATGTCAGCCTTTACCCTACACAGGACACCCCAGAATGCCTCTGCCCTTCTTCCTCTACCCACAGACAGCTTTTCTGTGCTGCAGTAGCCTCTGGAGCCACCAGTAACTGCCAGCATGCGATGAGAAAACACTGATGCTTCATCTCAGTGAGGCATGAGCTCACAGGATAAAATAAAAGCACACTAAAAAAATGATTAATTAGGGAGCTGGTGTCGAGCTCTTTAGTCACCTGTGGAGTCACAGTGAGTTTGATGTGATGTATTAGAACCAGGTGGGTTTGGTGAAGAGTATGGGGAGCTACAGAACTGGGTGTGCTTGACTGGCAGAGGGGAAGCATTGTCCATGTATCACACAGTAGGGGTTGTGTCACCTTGCAGATGGGCCAAGGAGAATTATCAGGAGTTCAGCTCCTGCATGGATAAGCATGGCATTGTCAGCTGGGAGCATAACTATCTCAGGATTCTTTAGGTGAAACTGATGCTGCATTGGTGCAGTTTGCTAAATGAGGCTGCCTCGGTGGTGTAATGCAGGAAACTCATCAAATCCCAGCCCTGGCTGGTTGGAGGCTGAACAAGTGACTGTAGCATGGATGCACCGGCACTTCTGAACACTTGGCTACCCCCAAAGATAAAACATCTGAGAAAAGCTCGGCCTTGCTGAGATACGTCTGTGCTTTGTATAGATTTGGGAGAAAACAGCCACCTTCACATAGCTCTGTTCTTTCTTTCATGTCCCCCCTTTCTAACAAGGGTCTTGTCATCTGCCTTGCATGACTGCCTTTGCAATCAGTGGATTCCAGAAACTTGTTTGGAAATGAAAAGAAAATCCTATTGATTTAGTCTCTAAATCAAGCCTTTTCCTTTCTCTTTCTTCTTCTTGGATGTGGATAGGCAGCAGGGTTTAACTGGACTTGAGGCCTCATGTTGTGTTTATGTATTCATAAACTCACTCAAGATATTGACTGCTCTAAATTTGGTGTCTGACTTCAGACAGAGTGGAGGAGTTTCAATACTTGCCCAAGCAAACTCCCTGCCTCATCAAATTAACCACCTGAGCCATCCCTGTGTTGCGTCCAAAACCATTTTCTGCTTTTATTCTTAGTCTTATGTGAGTGTTAAGTTACCATTGGGCTAAATTCATGGCAACAGAGCCCGAGCTTCTCAGGGCCACCACTGTGTGCCACTGCTATCCAAGTCTGGGATTGTTCCTCTTCACATAGTTCTCCATTCCTTCATCACCAGGCAGATTTATAGCAGCTTCTTACAACTGCTGAGAGGTGGAGAAATCTCCTACTTCCTGAACAACAGCCTCTTCCCACTCCAGAGCTTCACTGTAGTGCGCTAACTGATGCAGTTTTCATTCATCTCTGTTGCTGGCAGATGGGTAGTAACTTTTTAAAAATCTCCCAGACTAAAAGAAGATCCCACATTACCCTAAGGTGTAATCCAGACTCTCACACTGTGGTTATTACAAGAGTCTTCTCTGACTTTTCCTTGGACTGTCAGGCATTTCTAAACTTCGCAAGGGAATTTTTCTTTCTACTTATTGCAGGCTGTGCTTTTATTCCTTTTGCTTGGGAGAATACCCAGCAGTGTTGCTGGTTTCCATTGTACTTTTATGTTCTTGTATGTCTGCTTCAAAACAGGTAGGAACTAGGTAAGTGGAGGGAGACATTTGTTGTAGGTAAGAAAAGGGCTAAATAGGAGTTTGTGTAATTATATGTTGTCTTTACATCTCAGTATTGGTACAACAGACTGATGGTTGGTGACTGATGCTTTGTACCACTGGTTGGTTATAGGCTTTTATAGCCCAAATCAGTGAGAGTGATTGGGGGAGTCTAACGGTTTCATGTCAGAGCAGCTCATAGGTTTCCTGTCTTGGCTCCCTTTTCTAGAACTACTAGTAATAATGACTGTTTTTAATGCTGTTCCAGGTAAGGCAGTTCCACTCCTTGCAGCAGGGGGTGGCCTTTGCCCCTTCTCCAGAGCCTGGAGTTTCAAGACAGATGGTTGGTTGCTTTGAGGGTAGATGAAGGGGAATGAAATTTTCGCTTCGTTTGCTTGGAGTTTGGGTGTTGCTTTTCTTTTTGCACAGCTTTATAGGTCAGAACACCTGTCCTGACAAAATCCCTGCTAAGGCAACCCCCAGAGCTGGGGGGCTGTGTGTCCTAGGAGAGTTGTTTGCAAGTTTAAAAATCTCCTTTTGGCTATTTTGTTCATTCCCAGATACCCACAGAAAAAGGTTCCCATGTGATACTGCATTTCCAAATTTTAGCACAGGAGTGGAGGAGTGGGGGTTTTCATCTCTTTACAGGTCAACCTCGACTGTCCTTGTCTATCTGTTCCATCAGAGGAAGTCGCTAATATGTTTTTAACTCTGGATGCATTTCAGGACAGGACTTGACCATTCATTACTGTCCTTTCCTTGTGGATCAATCAGCATCTGCTGAGAAGCAGAACAGCAACTGGAAGGGCAACTGATTTATTAAGTGGTACGTTGGGCATGTCTTTACTAGGCCATCAGATTGAAGCCTCCTGAGCTATTTTCCCTGTGGGCCAACAGCAACGTTTTGGCCAGTCAGGTACCCCAGTGTATCATTACGGTAGTAGCAATAATGATTAAAAATAGCCTGTGGCACCCTGGATACGCATCAGTACTGCCTTTCGTCATCCGACGGTTTCATTGCCCTTTCCAATCCATTCTGTGAGGCTTCTTCACACTGTGCAGAGCAAAGCCTCATGCTGGCTCCCAGATATTCGTGTGCTGGACTGTTTCATCCTGTAACAAGGCAAATGGATCTTCCTAAGCACGATGAAGCGGAGGTGATTGGGGGAATCCTTTGGGTGCTTCATCACAGAAGGATCACAACAAGGAGCCTGGTTGAAAAATGAGATTATTTTTAATGGGCAAGAGAGCTGTGTGAAGAGCCTGCAACTTGCCCCACAGACCTCTAGTTGCTTTCTGTCTCCCTTTTCATCTGCATCTGTTGTCTTACAGTTCCTTGTCATGTCTTTGGGACAGAGACCCTCTTGCAGCTTGCTGCCTGGGCTCAGTGAGCTGTGCTGGGACTTCTGGCTGTTAACTGCAATAACTATGGTCACAGCAATGATTAGGATGTTCCAAGCTTTGCTGGAGCCCAGAAGTGATTCTTTACAGCCCCCTGTGTTAGCGGCAGCAGCTATTTAGTAGTGAGGTTCATAAACAAGCTGCTCTTAGAGTTGGAGTAAGTAATGTAATGGTTTAATGATGACTGTTGCTGCTCAGTGTTTTTCTCTAGTGCTGAAAATAGAAGCCTAGAGACTGCCAGATGGGTTTCTCAGGCCAGCAGAGACCTAATACACCTTGTAGATGATGCCAGTAGCTTCCCCACAGCTCTGAGCAATGCTCCTGACTCTGATCTAGCGGTAGCTTTGCAGGAGTTGCAGTGAAAAGCATATGGTGGAGAGGGCTGGATCCAGCTGTGGATGACTTCTCTGGCTTTGCTGGGATCGCTGAGCCTGGTGAGGTGATTCACCTCTGCAGTGGGGAGCTGGCAGCAGCACTTTGCATGCTATTTGGGGAACAGGGACACAGTGGCCGTGGTGAGGCAGCTGGGTCTGATCTAGCACGAACAAAAGAATCACTTACTGCAGATGAAGATGGAGGTACAATAACACCCTTTAGGGCAAAGAACTCTGCTAATAATGCTTGTATGTGTTTTCAGTGAAGAAGCAACAGGACCTGTCTCTCTTCATGTTCCTTCACAGAAGGGATGAGAGCCTCATTTGCCCTTTGTTCTGACAAACCGAGCAAATGAAGTTAAACTTGCTACATGAACATTCCAAACGCGACTGACACACACTCTTGAAAAGGATTAAAATCCCAATTCAGTGAGGAGGGAATGACTGGGATAGAGGAAGACTGTGTCTCAATGAAGATGAAATGCAGCAGGGTGCTGGTTTGTTCCTATTCGGTCTAGCTCCCAGTTTCCCAACTTTCAGAGCAAGTCAGTGAAGGACATTCAGCACTAGCTGTGGAATTCTAGCAAAGTGTCCTTCCTAAAACCCCAAGTTTGGCTTGTAATCTTATTCAAGGGTTTGCTCTTATCCATTCATTGAGCTCTGCTTTCAGGCTAAACACAGTTTGTCATTTTGTTTTTAGAACAATTTGTACTGCTCCAAAAACTGTTTCTTCCTGCACCTGGATGATCAGAAATCCAGAAATATGTTCTAGCCCTCTCTTCCTTTTTTCCAGCACAAGCCCCACAGAGAGATGCCCCAAGGTTAGATTTTCTTACCTGGAGATAATGAAAAGTTACTACCATTTGCTAAGTTACCAGTGGCTAGAGCCACACCGCTGGGTGCTGAATGTGCAGTGGTGTTTCAGCTGTGTCAGCATTGTTCAGGAGTGACACAACCCAGAGCATCTGCTCTGCTGCTGAATGCAACTGCTGCTTTTGAGTTCAGGCATTGCTTCATCCAGGTTGGAGCACAAGCTGCATTCTGCTGTCGGTAGGAAATGCATCAAAAGTGTGTGAGGAAGAGAGAATTGATAGGCTGCGATAAGATCCACTAGTGTAAATAATGGCAGGGCAAAGAGCTCAAGACTCAAATGTGTTTTCGTGGCAGCAAAGCACCTCGAAGTGCCCACCGCAGACATTACCCTGTCAAATGAAATACCTACTGCCACAGTACAGAGAGAAACTTATATATTAAACAACCAAGAGTCTTAAATGTCACATCTGATTTGGCACCCAGGATGTGAAGTCTGCAGCCATCCTTGGCCAGCCCTGACAGCTCCACTCTTTGTGGTGGTTTCTTGCCTGGCAGATAGATCTGTGGCTTCTTTCTGACTCCCCGGGCAGCTGTGCACACTTAGCTCTGCCCAGCTGTTGGTGGCTTTCTATATTCATCACGATGCCAAATGCTTCTCTTCGTGCCAGAGGATGCTCTGGCAAACCCTTGAGCCTTCTGAAGATTCTTTGGTGCCTGCAGCCAGGCAGGAAAGGTTCCTGCTTGTCTCCAGGGGATCATTGATGGGGCATGTTTAGCAAAGCGCGTGGGAATGCAGAGGCAGTGCATATGCTTTGTCCCCCATGGGCTCTGGTGCTAACCAAGCCTTCAAGGCAGAACGGCTCTTATCTTTGTTTAATCGCTGCTGATGGGTGTATCTTCCAAGAATTCGTCCAGCTGCTTTCTGGCCCTATAGCTGTCAGTCTCTTCAACCCTCCCACAGCAGTGAGTTCCAAAAGAGGAACATTCCCTGGGAAAGTGCTACTGCTTTTATGTCGTCTCTGTCTAATAACATTATTTCAGGCCTTTGGGTTCCTATTTTATTACAAATAGTGACAATTTTTTCCTTATTCACATTTCCCAGGCAATTCAAACCTCTCCTGTCTATCTCTCATACGATTTCTCAATCAAGGAATCTTTTTCAGCCTTCTATTTTAAAGCTACTTTGCACTTCTGATCATTCTGTTCTCTATTTGATTTCAAATGTTTCCGCTTGTTTTTTCTTTCTGCCTTTTTCTATTTAAATTCAAATTCTCCAGCTTGGTTTTTCAAATCGGAACTATACCCAGTGTTTCAAGACCCACGTGGTCACGGATTTGGATCAGGGTTTTCATAGGGTTTTTTTGCTGTCACCATCACTGTAAGCATCAGCTCATGTTTTGATGACCCAGAGCTGTGCATACACTGTGCATGTCTCCCATTTCTCGGGTGCTAGGTTCAGTGGAGGGGAAAAGTGATGCTGACAGAGCATACCCACCTCTGTAACTCTTCTAGAGTTCAGTAATTTGTGTAGGCTATGTTCTGTTACAGAAAGCAGATGGTCCAGTCTTTCTCACAATGTAACTCATTTCTGGCCACAAATCCCTCCAGCTCTGGACTCCTTTAAGAGCAGAGGGTTATACAGGCATGAAGGCAGAATTCTCCATGTGTGGTGATGAATAAATGACTGCAGAGCTGCAGTGGGCTTTGTCCCACCACTCTCATTTTGATGTGTCTTCACAGATCCACAGCAAGTGAGTGCACTGCTTCTGCAACACAGCGAGCTTCTCTGTGTCCCAGTGCTGTTACTTCACTTGTTCCTCTGAACCTCCTTTTCCCAGTGACAAGGGATTAGGAGAGACCCAATGCTTGTGGTGTGCCTGCAGGAGACCCTAAGGTGGGATGCCTCCAAGTCACCTGAATGGCCTTGATGCAGAATTCCCTGTGACCTGGGTGGGATGGCAACCTAAAGGTCACTTAAGCATGTCTGAAAAATCTCCCTGTAAATACAGTCAGTTTGAGGATCGATCTGTAGATACACACACCAAGAAGTAAGGTGCTAAGGCAGTAACCAGGACATCCTCCTCCTATACACACACACACAACTATGGGACTGTGACCTGTGGCACTGCTGAAAGCTCTTCACACTTTCTTCTGTTTCTGTGGTTTGCTGCGTTCCTGATGCTTTCATCAACAAGTGAGAAGAGCAAAGACTGCTCTGTGCTTTGTTCCAGGTGAAGATATTCACACAAGCCTTTATGGAGCAGGTGTAGATGTCAATATCAGGCTCAACAAGAACTCCTTGACCATTGAGAAGACTTACCTCATGCTGTCAAACCATCGGACTGTGGTCATCCACAATCGGAGTGAGATCATAGCTCACTTCCAGTGGAAGGCTTTTGTCACTCAGGAAGAGGAGGAGCAGCAGAAGCTGAGGTTGGTTTGAAAGACTCATTTCAGTAGCTGAGCTGCTAAAGGGCCAAACTCAGATGGCCTGAAGGGCTGTTGATCCTTTTGGAGGGTTTAGGACAAGTAAACGATCCACAGCATCAGGGGATGTATCCCTGGGCTCAAGGGTAATGGAGCTCAGAACTTCTTATTCCATTTCTACCAATACAGTGTTTTGGGGAGGAAAGGTTGATTGCAATGATGGAGTTTCCTCAGAGGGAGTATTTGTGATTGTGGAAGCCAAGGACCATTCAGGTCCAGAGATCCTTGAGCTGTGGAGGGGCATCTGTGAGGCTGAGGGAAGTGTCAGTACTCCTTATATGGAACTGTGCTGAGCAATGGCACTCACCATAGCTGCAGGGATCACAACTATCATGGTACTCACTTGTAGTTTCTTCCACTCCAACTTTGAGAGGATGACAGGATGCTTTTCCATCAATATGCAGGGCTGGAGAATTGAGGATTGTCCTGCTGTAGGACTTGAATTGCCTTGCACTGTGTCAGCTTCCAGCGTCATGAGCTACTTCTGCAGTTTCTTAGAACCTGGGGAGAATTTGGAGGTGCAGGGAAGGTGAGGCAGCACTTGGGTTTCAACAGCTTTAGTCTTCCTCGTGATTGGAGATGGGCCAAGTTCTTCAAAAGGCAAAGGGTCTTTGGTGAAGCTCTGAAATTCCCATTTCAGGTGACAGAGGAACTTCAGCCCAGGGGGATGAATTGGAAGTGACTCTTAAAAGCTTAGAGAATCCTTGTGTGACTTTTCAGACTTGGTGGAATTTAGGAATCAAGGAGTGAGTGGGAACCTGCAGCTGATCAGAAAGCTGCTTTAAACTGGAGCACTCTTTAAGGGCTTCTGAGCAAATAAAGTTCAACATAATTAGGTCAGAGATGCCTTGAAGGCCAAAACTAGTTTTTCACTGTTCTCTATTTTTAATTATACAGTATGTGAGTTCTATGCAAGCTTAGCATGTTAAAAGAAAATGTCATGATCTTGTCTTGGTAATTCCCTGGACTGTTGCCTTACCACCTCTTCCCACCAGCCTGGCTCAGGCTGGACCTGGGGTGATCATCTTTCTCCTCAGAAGCAACCATGTTTCCCCTGGATTAAAATCAAACCTGATTCTTTTTCCAGTTACATTTGATTCCATACTAGTTTGTGTCCTAGGCTCTGACCAGGACATTTTGTTATTCCTTACTTGCCGTCTTAGGGATGGTCACAGCTCCAAGGTCCCTGTCCTGCCATCAGAGCTGCTTTTGAGATTTCAGAGCAGTGAGGACTTTATCATGAGAGGAGACAGTAAAAGACCCTGCAGTGGGAAGTGACCGAAAATGACCTAGATCATTAGAAGGTCTACTTCTACAGGGTTTTACTTCTGGCTCCTGTAGGACATTTCTGGGCTGTGATAGTGGAGTTACTGTCCTTTTAGGGTTGCTTCTCTTTGGTGGCTAGAAGACTTCCTGGTTGTAGGTCAGCCATGGTGACACATTTCTGATCTCACTGTCCCGGAGCTGGCCAAAGCAAATATTTTTTGGTGCCGGTGACGGTGTTTGCCTGAGGCTCTGTCTGTGTGCATCTCACAACTGCCTCAGCTGTGCTTCCTTTCTAATTGTATTTAAATTTGGCTGGATGATGGTTGCTGTCCTGTTTATACTGGATTGCCTGATTTGCTGCATATGGAGCCTTCCACTTGCCCCCCCCCCCCCCCCCCCCCCCCCCCNAGTATGCCAGCAAGGAAGCAACTGCTCTGAGCAGCAGTGCCTTCTCATCCCTTGGTTGTCATCTCTAAACACTAGAATGAGTTCTGTGATAACTACAAAGGAAGGGAGAGACCAACTGCTTCAAAGCTGCACGGAGGTGGCTCAAGGCCAGACAAGGGTTTGGATTTAGAGGTATTGGTCCTGAGTTCCTTATTGGGTGGTGCTAGGCAAAGCCCTTTCTTCTCTGTTTTCAGGCAGGTTACACCATTAGTTTTACCCTAGTGATGTGATGCCTTAATTAATTAACTTGCTTTTGAGGTGCTCTGGGATCTTCTGGTGGAAGCAGGCAAGGTAGGGAACAGTGAGCAGACAGTTTGCTTCTCCACAAGGGAATCAAAAATAGGTTGACACTGACTGAAGCAGCAGAAGCCCAGCTGCTTCTCTCCTTCACAGTGCAGTGGATGCTCCTTGTTCTTTTTCTGCCTCTCCAGAACTGCTCTGTGGTAGGAAGAAGCTGTTGATGTGCTTGGTGGATTCTCCATCAGTTGTAGTGGTGGCTTTGAGCCACGAGGCTCTTCCTTAGGGCTACTTTCACAAACCTCTTATGAGCTTCAAAGTGTGAAGTAAAACCACCTGCTGTGCTGTAGTGAAAATCTAATCTGTTTAGGACCCTGTAGCTTGGGGTCAGCCCTTTGCTGAGCTGCTGCTGTTCATTCCTAAGAGCTTTCTTGCCCCTGCACTTATGTGATAGTCTCTGCAAATACATTGCTTATTCAATTGTCTGCTTGGTTTGTTTCTCCTTATGGCTGCAGGCTCTGTCACTGGCTGCAGAGGCAGGAACAGGACAAGTCAGATAGTTTTTGCCAGGAACGTGCAGCGGACCCCAAGCTCCGAGAGTGCCTTTCCCTTCTACCCCTCACCTCGCAGAACCAAAGGGCAAAGGTGCAAGGAGATACCATGCTCTTCACTGATGAGATCTTCGCCATTGAGCCAGTGGTAAGCGACAGCTAAGAACCTTGTCCTCCTTGTTCTCAAATAGGGTCACTCGGCAGATCATAGAATCATAGAATCATTAGGGATTGGAAAGGACCTTGAAAGATCATCTAGTCCAATCCCCCTGCAACAGCACGATCACCTAGACCAAGTCCCACAGGAACACATCCAGGCAGCTCTTAAACATCTCCAGTGAAGGAGACTCCACAACCTCCCTGGGCAGCCTGTTCCAATGCTCTGTCCCCCTCACTGTGAAGAAGTTCCTTCTCATATTGATGTGGAACCTTCGATGTTCTAGTGTACACCCGTTGCCCCTCGTCCTATCACTAGATGACACTGAGAAGAGCCTGGCTCCATCCTTCTGACGCCCACCCTTCAAATATTTATAGACATTAATGAGGTTACCTCTCAGTCTCCTCTTTTCCAAGCTCAAGAGACCCAGCTCCCTCAGCCTCTCCTCGTAAGGGAGGTGCTCCACCAACTTCGTCATCCTTGTTGCCCTACGCTGGACTCCCTCCCTCAGATCCTTGCAGCAGTGATCTGATGTGGCCAGGGAGAAGACATTAGGTTTCTGGTGAGGCTGGGAGACCTTGCTGCAAAAAGCCTTCCTGAAGTGTGAGCTCGTGACAGGCAGCAAGAGCCTGCCTGAAGCTGAGCTCTGCAGCAAGGGCTGGAAGTTAAGGGCACTTAAGCGTCCTCACTGTTCAGAGATATCAGTTATTAGATGTGAGGGCTCACCCTGCATGCAAGGCGTGGGGATTCACAGGATATTAAAGCACTGTCAGATTACATACTGAGCTGAAGGATTAAGTGGTCCTCTGTGTAAAGAAGACCAAACTCGGGCCAAGTTTAATCACAGGAAATACCAATCCCTTCCTCTAACCTGGTATTTTCAGGGGATCCTCTCTGTAGAAGCTGCAGCAGGACCCTTCAGTCTGTAAAGGGTTAACTGACTGATGAAAATCCGTGCAAAACCCGAGGAGGCAGTGGTGATTTTGGAATTACCACGTGACCATGAACACTTTGAGCAGCCTGTGGGAAACAAGCTGTTATGCAACTCAGGCTTTCCGAGCGCATCTCAAATTTGATTTAATTTATTTTTGCAACCACCCATGACACGTCAGCGGAAGCAGCCATGCTAGAAGCCCAGGTGGCTACTGAAGGACAATGTCCTTGCTTTCTGCTGCATCCTCTCCACCACAGCATAGCTGGAAGTCACATTGAAACACATGGGAGCTGACTCCTTGGAAATGGAAACCAGAGCAAGAGAAGAGCGAGGATTCGTTACCATTGCACTGACCTTGACAAGTCATCACCATCCTGCCCACTGTTACTTTGTGGAGTTCTGTGTTAGAGCACAAGGAGGTGGTCTGCAGGAGACCCAGATGGTGAAACATGCCCTGTTGTTGATCCAGAGGTTGGGCTGTTTGTTCTTGCACCTTGGCTGGGGAACCAAGTGGGTTCCCATCCACATGAGAGGTTAGGCAGAGCACTTGAGCAAAATTTTGGCGGGAGGCACCATCTCCAGCAGGAGCTCTGGGCCATCCCACCACTCACTGGGGGTTTGGTTCTTTGTGGAAAGAGGCAGATGTTAGCTCTGGCACTGCCTTTCCCTAAATGGCCCCATTAGTTCAAACAGGATGTGCTTTGGGTGTGATTTAGGTGCTTCTCTTGCCAGCTCTTTGGGTTTTTGCTGTCTAGGGTTTTGTCCTCTCTGTGCAGCAATTTCCATTCTGTGTCTCATTCCCGTCTGCAAAACAAAATAGCTGATTTGGCCCACATGTGGTAGTGCCAAACTTTTTCCAGACTAGCTCTTTCTTATTCAGGCTGGTAGAGATCTAGCAGATCCTCACTATTTTGGTGGCAGAGGGTGGGGAAATAGGATCTGCATGTATTTCCAACATGGAGCTCGCTTCTGTAGCTGCGAGTTATAGTGTGCCAAACCCTCTGGGATCACATCACCAAGGCCCAACAGCTGGAGGTTGTGCTGTATCATCACAGAGTCACCGCTTGTGCTTTGTGCCACCTGCCGGTTGCAGCCTATTTGAGGCTGAGGTTTAAGCCAGGGTTCCCAGCCCTTGCACATTTTTATTTCTGTCCGAGTTAGCATCCACAGTAGTTTTCCATTTTATGGCTCAATGGCCAGTCTTACAGAGAACTTGGTAGCCCAGGCAGACCGCTGGTCTCTGAGGTGTCCCAAGGCTCGGATATGTGTTACCTGCCAGGGTGGGTAACGAAGCATATCTTAGTAACCAGAAATTCTCACTGCTGTGGGGTAGCAGTAACATGAGGAACCTCTTCAACAGCCAGTTTAAATTTCCCAAGAGGGAAGAACTTGCAATATTTTTCTAGTTTTTGTAGTCTGACATACTGCAGTCATGAAGGCAGAAATGACAAAAAGTTTCCCAGAATGGTTGTGGCTTTCAAGAATCTGACCTAGCCATGGAATAGTAGAATGAAATGTAACTGGCAATTTCTTCTTGTCCTCCACCACCTTTGGAATAAAAAGCTTCATTTACAATACAGGGATGTTGTCTGTGGAGGTGCTGCCAAAAGTTTCCATCCCAGTATGTTGAATCCTGCAGGATGGTGGTTTCCTATCAGGAGCTCAGGGAATTTGAGTCTATTAGCTGCTGGTGCAAGTTTTTTTGGGAGTGGGGATATGAGTACAAGGCTCTAGGGATAATGCTGTGTTAGGATTGTTCCAGAGCTCTGTACCAGTGCAGATGTAGGGATGGATCTTATCTTATTCTGCTGCCTTAGAGGAGTGTCATCAGACTACGCCCTGGCATCTTGCTGCTCATCAGGTGTATGGAAATGGGTCCCTTGTTGGGATTGAGGTGCATCACCAAATGGCTTCCTGGAGCACGGCAAGATGTATCACAGTATCACAGTAATGATAAGGTTGGAAAAGACCTTAAAGATCATCCAGTCCAACCTAAATCCAAATAAACCCAGTAATCCTAACATCTAACATCTAGATCATGCCACTCAGCACCTCATCCAGCCTAACCCTGAACACTTTCAGGGACGGTGACTCAACCACCTCTGTGGGCAGCCCATTCCAAAACCAGATCACTCTTTCAGTGAAAAGTTTTTTCCTAATGTCAAGTCTAAACCTCCCCTGATGGAGCTTAAGACTGTGACCCCTTGTCCTGTCTCTAGTAGCCAGAGAGAAAAGACCAGCCCCTGTCTGACTACAGCCACCTTTCAGATAGTTATAGACAGCGATAAGGTCACCCCCGAGCCTCTTCTTTTCCAGACTAAACAAACCCAGCTCCCTCAGCCTCTCCTCATAGGGCTTATCTTCCAGCCCCTTAACCAATCGAGTTGCCCTTCTTTGGACTCGTTCCAGCACCTCGACATCCCTCTTAAACTGAGGGGCCCAGAACTGAACACAGTACTCCAGGTGTGGTCTGACCAGTGCTGAATACAGGGGAAGGATAACCTCCCTTGACCTGCTGGCCACACCATTCTTAATGCAGGCCAGGATGCCATTGGCCCTCTTGGCCGCCTGGGCACACTGCTGACTCATGTTAAGTTTGCTATCCACTAACACCCTTGTCAAGCAGAGTTTGTGTGCTGCACCTCTGTTTAGGTTGTGCAAGTAGAAATGATACTGGCCCAAAGCTTTGGGCTCCTCCTACACTGGTTAATGACACCGTGAGTTGCTGTGGTCTCAGCAGCACTGAGCAAACCATCCCACCAGGGACTCAGCCCCTCTGTATAATGCCTGCAGGGGCTTATCTCACCCCTGGCTTTTTGGAGAACTTGCAGTCTTCTCCCAGCTTCCTGCTGAGGTTGTATTTTTTTTTTCCTGGTGTTTTGATGTTCAGTTTGGATTACCTTGGACCAGGATCAAATTCAAGTGTTAGATGCAGTGCAGGCACTGACCCAGCTTCAGTTTGCCTTCTGACAGCAGTGCTGGTGCAGGAATGGGAGTAGACTGGGACAACTAGGGCTTTGTGGCATACCCTACATGGAGACCATCGGGCAGCTGAAGCAGCTTGCAAAGTCCCAATATTGCTTTTCTGCCTTCTGTGCCCACTTGTCTGGGAGCAGAGGGCAGAGGTTGCCCTGGCCGAGGTAGCCAGTTCTCTGACAGGACTATACCTTTGTTTGCCAGCTGCTTTCCAGAGATCATAGAATCATAGAATCATCATCAGGGATTGGAAGGGACCTTGAAAGATCATCCAGTGCAATCCCCCTGCCACAGCAGGCTCACTTCACTGGAGAAGTTACAGAATCAGAATCACTCAGGATTGGAAGGAACCATCATCCACTTCCAACCCCCCCAGCACAGGCAGGGACACCCCACCCTAGATCAGGCCGGCCAGAGCCCCATCCAGCCTGGCCTTAAACACCTCCAGGGATGGGGCCCCAACCACCTCCCTGGGCAACCCATTCCAGGCTCTCACCACTCTCACGGAGAAGAACTTCCTCCTCACATCCACACTAAATCTACCCATCTCCAGCTTTGCTCCATTCCCCCTAGCCCTGTCGCTACCTGACATCCTAAATTCAGATACTGGAAGGCCACAATAAGGTCACCTTGGAGCCTCCTCTTCTCCAGACTCCGAGGTGCAAAGGTGAAAGCAGGCAGGGTTTTCTCTTCAGGAGCTGATCTGAGATGTCCTGCTGGGCACAAGCCCTGGCTTCCAGTGGCAGGCAGGGTCTTACTGCTAGCTTTGCCAGGGTCCAGCTGCTTGGTGTGTATGTGATGTGAAGGGCTGCTGGGGACAAGGGTTTCATGGGGAGAGGTCCTGAGGTGGAGAGAGCAAAAGGATATTGAAGCAGACTTGTTTGCACATGAGAGAAATTGTCCCGTGAGAACAGGGTAAATCTGGGCAGATTAATCCAGACTTGCAAAAACTGGAGCTTCTTCCATAGGGCAGTTCCTGGTATCAGGCTCAGTGCCTGCAGAGCCTGGGACACATGCAAAGGCTCTTCTCTGGGCTAGGGGACAGCATGTAGCTGTGTGTTCGTGGGGCTGGTGCACCTCTCAGGTGGTATGAGGGCTGTCAAGGGGTTTAGGTTACTCCAGAGAAGAGGGGTAACCTCACTGTCTGCCTTTGACACAGAACGCAAATGTTCCAGGTTGATGGAGAACCTGAGATGTACAGCTTCTACATTCAAAGCTTTGCAGCACAAGTTCCCTGTAAGATGATCCAAGTTACGTATTGTAAAGTTCGTGTGACTACTCCCAAATCTGTCCTGCAAGCTTGGGCATTCAGGCCTTGAAGATTCAATCCTTGTTCCTTCTGTACACTGGGACCTCCTTGGAGAAATGGGGGCTAACAGTGCTGTTCTGCCACCAAGGAGCTCTTGGGAGGTTTCTACTGCCCTGGCAGAAGCACTGGACGTACCACAGAAGCCTGAATGGACTCGGTGGTGGGTAAAAGCCTCTGTTTTGTGTGTGCAGGGAAGTGGAATTCATGTATATATATATGAAATTCTTTTTCTATTATCTCCTCCCTGTTTGTAGTCACAATGTCAGCGTGTGCGTTCACCGCTGCAGTTGGGATCATTGCTGTGCAAGTCACGTTAGGGGCTCAGCCATGCAGAGTATCTGGCTGGCTGGCTGCCAGAGCTCAGTTGGGGAGCAGGTAGGTTTTCCACTCTAGTCCTGTTCCCCCTGAGCTCCCTTGACAGTGACCAGAGTAGGACAGGCGATGTGGGCACACCTTGTAGCAAGACATTGCTGTCAGCAGCATCAAGCACAGACTATTTTCCTTCTCTCCCTTGTCTTTGCCTTCCTAGGTCCCCTGCCCAGGCAAGTCTGTTCCTACCCCTGTCTCCGTGATCTATTGCTGTGCTCCGGAACAGTGGGGTCTGCTTATATTTCTGTCACAGATGTGCTGGCCTTGGACTTCATCGAATCCCAAAGTCAGCTAAAGTCACTCAGCTGGAAAAGTACTCTGTTGTTCGCAGATACATATTCATCAGGCCAACGAATCTTTTTAATTTTCTTCCTTTCCTGCTTAGCTTCAGTTTTGCTTATGAATCGTGTTACGTTTGCTTCCATTAACGGGAGATGTATCACCTCTGTCAATCTTTGAGTAATAACCAAACTGCCCCGAGGTTTCCACAGGGCCAATATATCTGATTGCAGCACATAAAATAGACCAGCGAGGCTCATCAGTGTGTGATCCTGCAGAAGGCAGCAGCAACACGAGGCTTTGCTACATAGTTCACCTGAAAGACTGATGCTGCTGCCTTAGACTCAAAGAAGTTTGTTTTCTGGTCTTGGTGCTCTCTGAGTTTCCCAGGAATGATTTGGCTCCGTGAGGCCTTATTGTTCTGAACTCTGCTGTAGAATTGCCAGCGTTGCAGGGAATGATGACACAGGGCACAATATGACTCTGCTTTTTCCTGTAGATCCCAGGCCCTGCAAGCTGTAACACAAACCCTGTAGATTAAAAGCTATCTTTGTGGTAGGCATCGTCTGGCCAACAGCCAGGAGATGCTTTGAGCTGCCTGTTGTAGCAACGCTGCTGTGCACAGCTGTGGTAAGGCTGAGGGCAGAGCTACAGTCACATCTGACATAATTTTTCACCCCCAGCCTTGCTGCTTCTGTCCTATCTCATTCAAATACCTTCTCCCTGGTTTGCCATCTGGCACATCAGACTCTACAGAGTGAACAGTGACTTTCCCTCAAATGGATCTGGGTGGCTGTTCTGAAATTTGGCTCATCTCACTCCTGCTCGTTGCTGAACTTCATCTGACTGCACTCCTGAGTCTTGCTTTTAAGGTCATGCTCTCCTCTCTAGCTTTAGCCCCTTCTCCACTACAGACCTCAGTCATCATCACGACTCTCAGGACTCATTAACATCCTTCCTTAGCATATCAGCAGCGAGTGTTTGTGTGGCTGGTGGTGTGGGTGAGCCTGGCCAGGCCCTGGTGTTTGGTGCAGGAACCAAACAAGAGCTGCCTACAGCATTCTGGGCAGAGGACCAAAGGGCACCACTGGGCAGCTCAGCTCATGTAGCCTCCTTTAAAGAGGAGCACAGGACTTGCTGAGCTGTGTGTTCAGCTACAGCTGTTGGGCTTGAAGCAAGGGAAACAGCTGCCTAGTGCCTCCCTTCCTTCCTCTCTGCCCAGGGTGAGACCATGGGATTCAGTCTGTTAAACACACAGCGAGCAGCTGGTTGCTGAGCACCGGTGAGTTGTGAAACTCTAATTAGCTAAGCCAGGAAAATCTCCCGTTCAAGAGTTCCTTCTCAGTGGCTCAGGAAGCTCCAGGCGTTGGAGCAGAGCTGATGTTGTTCAGGGCACCTGAAATGTTTTTATTCCTGTAAATCCAAGAGAACTCTCTGGATGCTGGTGGGTTTGTGCAATGTCTCTGTGGGACCTGGCAGTCTGACTGTGGGTTGCAGACTGGTGTCCCCGGTTTGCTTCCTCAGGCAAGTGTCACGTAGTGAGGCTTCATCTTCTGGAAACATAAAGTGTATTTGACCTGGCAAATGTGTTTGCTTCAGGTTTTCACAGAATCACAGAATCATTGGTTGGAAGAGACCTTTCAGATCATCAAATCCAGCCTTAGACTCAGCACTGCCAGGTCACCACTAAACCCTGTCCCTATGCGCCAGGTCCGTATGTCCTTTAAATCCCTCCAGGCATGGAGACTCCACCACTGCCCTGGGCAGCCTGTTCCAATGTTTGATAATCCTTCTGATGAAGAAGTTCTTCCTCACATCCAGTCTGAACTTCCCTTAGTGCAGCTTGCAACCATTTTCTCTGGTCCTATAACTTGCTGCCAGGGAGAAGAGACTGACCCCTGCCCGCGCTCCAACTTCCTGTCAGGTAGTTGAAGAGTGCAAGAAGGTCTCTCCTGAACCTCATTTACTCCAGGTCCCTCAGGTGCTCCTCATAGGATGTGCTCCAGACTCTTCACAAGCCTCCTTAGCCTTTTCTGGACACGCTTCAACATGTTTTGAGAAGAGTCCAAGTGACTTTTTTCTTTCAGCTCTCCCTTATTAGCGATTTGTTAGTGTTTGAAACAATTTTCTCTACCTGTTCTTCACTGCTCTTTTGGCTCCAAGCAGGGGGCGTATTAGGGAAGTCTTTCCAGCTCTAGACCAATACCTCACTATGCCATAGCTCTTTAATTTTTATGGGGGCTCTCCTTTGAGCTCCAAGTGCTAAGTTGATGGGAAGTATTAGAGTTATTTAATATTTATGCTGCTGGAGGCTCCAGACAGTTCTGGACAAAGTTTCTGGACAAAGCACCGAAGACACCCAGCAGCAAACACTCAAATCTTCTCTTTACTGATAGAAAAATAACCCTGAGCTCATAGAAGGAGACAGAAAGAAGAATTTCTCATTCCTTGCATAGTCTTATTACAGTTGTCAGAAGTGCCTGTATTTTTGTTAACAAATGCGCTGAGATATTTGTAATGCTGAGGGCTGAGGGGATACCAGCTGTGTCTTTGTTTTAAGCAGCTGCAAGAAGTGAGTGATACCAGGGGTGTCTCTGAGAACATGCTACAAGGCTCCCTGGGACTGTGGGCCAGTGCCTGAGAGACAACATAAGGAGAAGAACCTGAGGAAGAGCAGACACACTGGTTGCATGGCCCAGATGTAAATCCTTGAGTGAGATCATGGCAAGGACAAGAGCTCATGGGTTGAAAGAGGTGTGCAGCTGTTAAGAAAATCCCGTCTCTTCTTGTCTGATCCTGTGTGCAGGGAAACAGGAATGTTTTCGCCTCGCAGAGAGGAATGGGATGCAGCCCACTCATGTCCGGAGGAGGCCATAGAGATGATCAGAGGCTGAGCACCTCTGCTAGGAAGACCGGCTGAAAGTTGGAGTTGTTCAGACTGTAGCAGAGAAGATGTCCTGGGAAGACTTTCTAGTGACCTTCCAATACCAGCAAGGGGCCTATAAGAAGGCTGGGGAAGACTGTTCACAGGGACAGGGAACAATACGTCAAGGGGTCATGGTTTTAAGCTGGAAAAGGGCAGATTTAGGCTGGACATTAGGAAAAAGCTCTTTAATCTGAGGGTAGTGGATCTCTGGAATAGGTTGCCTAGAGAGGTGGTGGAGGCTCCATCCCTGGAGACATTCAACATCAGGCTTGATGGACTCTGAGCAATCTGTTCTCGTTAAGAGATGTCCCTGCTTGTAGGGGGGTTGGACTAGATGACCTTTGGAAGTCCCTTTCAACCCAATACACTACAAGGGTCTATTATTCCTTTCTTGAATTCCTTTCTTCTTTCTAGAAGAGACCCTTTGCTGGCTGACTGTTCATGGCACGTGGCAGGAGCAATCAGCAGCAAGGTTTTCATTGATCCTGGGGCAGGAAGGCTTATTCTGCTGGGTGCTGAGTGCCCCAGCTCACCAGAGCACATGAAATACTTGCTCGTACTGGGGAGGGGTTTGAAGCAGCACCTTTGCAACTAAAAATTGAAAAATCCATTTGATTTGCTAAATCAAATCGGAGCAGAAGTGTTCATATAGCCATGGTGATACAGGGGTACGTGGTAAGATTTGGAGGAGAGAGGTACCTTTTCGTTAGAAGGCACCTTTGAAGAAATCCTACTTGATTTGCCGGTATTTGGTTGCTTCATTACACCCTTAATTTAATAAAATGCCTTTGTCAGGTGCCAGTAAAGCTAAAGGACTTCAGAAAGGTCTTTTGCAGCTGCTTCCAAGCTCTTAGAAATGTTGTTGAAAAGTGTTGCTTCTTGCTCTTTGCTGCTCTAAATAAATGCTACACGGCTGCAGTTGAAAACAAATAGAACATTGAAGACAGATGGTTTGCCTTCTTCTTTTGTTTTAGGAAGGAGACGTCTGGCCAAATTCTTCCACTGAGATTAATGTGATCTTTAAACCCCAAGAAGCCAGAGTCTATCACCAGACGGTCTACTGCGACATCTCAGGTACAGCTCCTCTCTCCTGCTTCTCTTACCCCAATTAAGAGAAGTCACAAATAGTCTTCCAGCCCTCTCAGTCCTCATGCAGCTGCTTGGAAGGGTGAGTGGCCAGCAGGGCCACTGTCCTTGTGATTTTCAGATGGGCTTCTGTGCGAGGTCAGTCCTGAGGACACTCAGCTCTGGACCACCGATCCCAGAAAAATCAAAACAGTGAAGGGAGATGTTTTCATGCCCTGGGTTTGCCAGAAGCTCTGCTGTGCATTGACTGTGAAGACTGAGGAACTACAGAGCAAAATACCTAGTGATGAGCTCTAAGCCCCTCTAGACTGTCTGCTTCCTAGATGAGTATTTCTTGGATGCATTGTCAAACTCCTGAGGAGATAGAAGCTGAGTTACAAATGTGCTTCTAGACACTGGATCACATCCCACTACCCGAATGCTGCCACAGCTTGGGTGGCTGAGCCCTACTGAGCACAGGGAGTCGGCAGGACCACCTCTGGCCAGCACTTGCTTCTCTTTGCATGGGAAATGTGGCCCAAGCCATGGTCCATGATTGTGCAGGACTCACATGCTGCACCCTCTCTGGAAACCAGAGTCAGAGCAGCCTGCTTGATAAACCTCATGCTTATCCTGTCCTGCCCAAGTGCTGTCTAGTGCTTTTCTGGGAGCAGTTATCACTGACCCACCCCAGTCACACAGTCTTTGCCCTTACAGAAGTGACCACTATGCTGTGTTATCTAGTGATAGGATGAGGGGCAATGGGTGTAAGCTGGAACATAGGAGGTTCCACATAAATATCAGAAGGAACTTCTTCACAGTGAGGGTGACAGAGCACTGCCTGGGGGAGATATGGAGTCTCCTTCACTGGAGACGTTTAAGATCCACCTGGATGTGTTCCTGTGTGACTTGGTCTAGGTGATCGTGCTGTTGCAGAGGAATTAGACTAGACGATCTTTCAAGGTCCCTTCTAATCCCTAAAGATTCTCTGATTCTGTGATTCTGGTTACCTCGTCCTTCCTCTACCTCTGCATGGTGCTGCTTAAGAAGTTAGTCAGGAGTTCACAGACTTCCATCTGGGGAATGTTACAGGTTTTCCCATCAAAGAGGCCCTGTGGTCCTCCAGCAGCTTCTGGAGGTTGCTGAACTCACTAACCCAACTGCTTTCTTGGTTTTCTCACTGCTCTGAGCTGACGGATACAAATGTCATGAAATAGCTTTTTATTTCTACTGTAATTGCACAGGGTTTACTTGGCAAATGTCACCTCCAGTAATTACCTAGGGCTTGTGTTAACAAACTCTCTCCCTGTCCACCAGCTGCAGTTGTTAGAATCATAGAATCGTTAGGGATTGGAAGGCACCTCGAAAGATCATCTAGTCCAATCCTCCTGCAACAGCAGGATCACCTAGACCAAGTCGCACAGGAACACATCCAGGCGGGTCTTAAACGTCTCCAGTGAAGGAGACTCCACAGCTGCCCTGGGCAGCCTGTTCCAGTGCTCTGTTACCCTCGCTGTGAAGAAGGTCCTTCTGATATTTATGTGGAACCTCCTATGTTCCAGCTTACACCCATTGCCCCTTGTCCTATCACTGGATGACACCAAGAAGAGCCTGACTCCATCCCTCCTGACACCCACCATTCAAATATGTATAGACATCAATGAGGTCACCCCTCAGTATCCTCTTTTCCAAGCTCAAGAGACCCAGCTCCCTCAGCCTCTCCTCATAAGGGAGGTGCTTCATGAGAGCTGTGGAAGAAACGGGTTGATTTAAAAAAATCTCTCCCAAGGGATTCCTTGCTCAGTGCTGCCCTACCACCTCCTGGATTTTTGCTCTGGTGAGGGGGGTGTCCATCACTTTGCTGCTGGGATCCCCAGGGATTGTGCCAGGAGAATTTTTTCATTGCAGAGAAAGCATGCATGAAACCCTTGAGGTGGTGTGGGAGTTGTGGAAACAGAGCTGGGCAAGTAATCTGTTTAGAGAGAGGAACCTGCTCCTGGTGGACCTTCAGGAGATCTTAACTATTCCACTGGCTCCTTAGATTAGGACCTTAAGGAAGTCATTTAATTGATGTGCCTGCCTCCCCTGCCTTACAAAACTGCTCATCCCCTGCACCATCAGAGTGGAAACTGCCTCAGGGTCAAAGCTCCAGAGTGCAAAACTAGTTTCAAAAAGCAAACAGCGGGGCCATTAATTTCCCTTCTTGATTTCTCCAAGAAGTGTGACTGGCTTCCTTGTGTATTTGCATGCCACTCATAAATCCCTTTTGCAGGACCATTTGTAGTTGGTGTTTTTGCTTTGCTGGATGGAAGTTTCTCCCCAGTGCAGCTCTGGATCCGACGCCTCTTTGGAAAGGGGCTTTGCTGGCTTCTGCTTCCTTTGTTGCAGATGCCTCCATAAATTCCTTAGTAGGTGCTTCTGGATCAGGTGATGTACAGAACAAGTTGGAACAGGGCAACTTGCAAAGCTGACAGCTAAGATGTGGTTTGAAATTTGTTTGTGGCAAATATTTAGACTCAAAATGAACTTGCTTATTTATTCATACATATAAAGCTGTGGCTTTTGAATAGTGGAGGGAAGCACGTGGTGCTTCAGAGACTGAAAAATTCACTCAGATACCTGAAATGTTTGTTCAAGGTTTTCCTGCACGTGGAAATGTATCGGCTTCTGTGCCCTGGAACAGGTTACGGTGGGTGTGTAACAGTACCAGAGCCCAGCTGTAGGCAGCTTGGGCAAAGGCTGAAAGCCCCAGTTCTGTGCAAAGGAGAGGACATACTCTGTGTTCCCTCTCAGTTCCCATGAATGCTGCCTGTAGTTTAGGCTACTCCTGTAGTTTAGGCTACTCGACAACATGGACCAAGAACCCATCTGAGGTTCACCTGGAATGAGGAAGAGCAAAATTTCTGGGGTTTCTTGAAGTTTGAAGTTCAGTGTAGGGATAGAAGAATGGATCATTCCTATGGACCTTCAGGAGGGGAGCAGGATCTCCTGTGCAAGGGAGAGAACTGCCACTAATTTTACAATTGCAGTGGCTGCTGGCTGTGTGTCCCTGCGTGATCATGGACAAAAGCTCATCAGTTGGAAATCTTTGCCATTTCCTAAGTGCTTTAATGGTTTAGACCCAGAATTTTTAATTAAAATGAATCCACCTGTTACACAACATGGAGAAGTCTTTTAGCAGGGAGCACCCAGTGCTGCCTCTTTTGTCCTGTCTGAAGAAGAAATACAGAGCCCCCCAATTAACACCGGAGCCATCATAACCCTCATCCCCACCATCATCTGGGCACTTTAAACATGTCAAATTCATCAACCAAAACTCCCAACTCGCTCTTTCTGGCTTTGGATGTTATCAAAAGTCCTTCTCCCGTGGTTATGAGATCAAAAGGCTAGTAGTAATAGCTGGAAATGCTGTTCCAGGAGAGGGTTTTCAAGTTATGATCTAGTCCCTGTCGTGTCACATCTCTTTGCAATACCAAGCTATTTTGGACATTTGGGAACAATGATGCAAGTAACCTTCAAGCCCGAGTCCTTAATAAATGGTGAGCATTGCACAAAAGGACCTGACGAACAGAGGAATATTTTTTCAGAACAGCTACTGGGAAGGTTATGCATAACTTTTGCAGCTTTCCTTTCCATGTGAAGTAGAATGGGGTGGTGGGGAGACTTGGGCCAAAGTTTGAGCTGTTTTTCTTAATCTTCACTTTTGTTTCAGGAGGTTCATGCCTTCACTGGATGAGTTTCAAAGATCAGCTAAGCACATGGGAAGAAATTTAGAGGTTGTGGTTTAAACTCAGCGTCACTTTTCCAAGGTGCAAACTGATGGTTACATTAGAAACCAGTGCCAGGGGTCGGTTGATGATGAGAAACTAGCCTCAAGGTGTGGCTCCTGAGGGAAGCAAAGAGTCCTGTGAGTCCTTCTTGGACGGTCTAGAGCTGGTGCCATCCAGCCCAGAGTCAGGGACTAGCACTGAGGCAGCCTGGAAAATCTGGGATAATAGAGAATCATTGTCCTGACATGTAAATCTCTTCGTAGGTCGCGAGACCCGGCTGCCCCTGTGCATCAAAGGGGAAGGCATAGGGCCCTGGCTCTGCTTGAGCTTTGAGCAGTTGGACATTGGGAAGGTTTTCGTTCAATCAGTCCACAACTATGAGGTGAGCAGTAGGGGTTTGTAGGGATTAGGTTGGATCCTGATGGCAGCAGTGAGCTCATGGACCTGAGGGTTCACTCAGGCACTTGTGGGCAATTTGTGAGCAGGGAGTATTTGATGTAACTTGGGGATGTTTCACGAAATCTGGGTATTGATGGGGACTGAAGGGTATATATGTTGTTCCTGAAGTCCTGATCCCTGCTTTTTGGCAACTTCCCTTTGAAATCAGCTGGGAGGCTTCATGCAGTAACCCCCTTGACACATGAAAGCGCCACTGGGTCAAAAAGATTGAGTATCTAGAGGCTTTTGTTGCAGCCCTAGATCCTTTGTACTTTGGAACAGATTTAGCAGGTCTGAACTAAAATCCAGTGTAAACAGTTTTTATTTCAGTGTATCCTTCTGATTCCTGGGAGTCAGAGGAAAAGCTGCCAAGCCTCCTGGCTCGGAGCTGGCCCTTGCAAAGAAATTTGAAACATTTTTTTTTTGTACTTCTGGCTCTGGGAAGACCAAAGCATTTCTGGAAATGCAGCAAAGAGATTTTCTGTGTGTTTGCCTCCTCACAATGGTGTCAAGTCTTCTGCAAAAAAAAGCCAGAGCAAGTGAAAGGGGTGGAAAATGAGGCAATACATCATGCCAGATGATTTCAAAAGCTTGACTGTGGCAGGGAAGGACACATTAAGGTGTTTTCTTACCAAACTATTGTGCTCTCTATGCATTTTTAATGCTGATTCTTTATTTATTCTCTCTTTATCAATTTATCATTTTCATTACTTGAGAAAATATAACTAAGTAGATGCTGCCATTAGTGCTGTCCTAAGCAGCTAGACTGGAGGTAAACCTCAGCTTGGTGTAGGATTCCTACGTGGAATTTGTAACTAAGCTGTAAAACACAAGAGAGGGCAGTCTTCAAGTTACTGTCACAGAGCTTAAAGATTCACATTTTCAACAGTAGCTGCAAAAATAAAAAATAAGGGACATTCCTCTGCTTCAGCCTGAATATTTCTGGCCAGTTTTGCCAGGGCAAAGGTTAGGAAAAAGAAATCCAAAGCAGATGGAGTAAGTCCATGGAAATGGCAGGATTTCTTCCTGCAGCAATTGGAAATGCCTGAGATTTGCTTTGGGCAGGTCTTGTGGTGATTCACAGGCAGATATGGATGTTCCTCACCCAACGTGGACAGAGGTGAGCCTCAACAAATGCTGCAGTTCAAAGCAGTAGGTCTCTCAAGTGTTAACACAACACTACCTGGTTCTAAATTTGCAGTTTATTCTAATAATGTTAAAACCTTGGATGGTGGCTGCACATATGAACATTTAAGGAAGAGGAATCATCTGGAGTGGATGGGGCTTCTGTGCACCTCACACTCATCGTTTCTGCTTGAGCAGAGATTAAGAAACTATCACATTGAACAAGAAATGAAAGAAACCTAACTCACCCACCACAGCAGAGTTGGGGAGTGCATCTGAAATGGGTTATAGGCTGTTCTGAGGGGTCTTCTGTATGCAATAAACATGTTTGCCACAGTGAAAGCTGAACATCTCCCTTTGACAAGATCAGGCTCACCTGGTTGTGTGATGATTAACTAGTAATGGTGCAGCCACCCCTCATTTCTCTTAGGGACAGGTCGGGATCAGCATCTGGTAATGCTGAGCAGGTCCTCTGCACTACCAATCCCAGTGGGCCGCTCTGTCTCAGCTGAATAAACCTAGAGTGACTGTGTTGTGGGGAAAAAACCTAAAGGCCGAACTCATCCTGGTGTGTTTTCTTTGGCTACTGCCAAGCAGCAGCAGCAAGTGTCTTCTGCCTCTTAGAGATGTTAATTGTTTAATCAGCAAACAAATCAGCCTTGTGTGAGGAAGGAAGGTTCCTCATGTATTTCTGATTGACTTTCTTGCTCTAGGTGATCCTGTTTAACAAAGGAGCCATTGATGCTGTCTTCAGCTTGGTCCCTCCAGCTACAGCTCTGGGCTCCTGCTTCACCTTTCACCCCCAGGAGGGCAAAATTTTGCCAGATGACCTCCAAGCCATCCAGATCTCCTTCAGTTCCACCATCCTGGGGCAGTTCATGGAAGAATTCAGGTTCCATGTGAAAGGATCCCCTGAGCCTGTAACCTTGACTGTAAGGTGAGGAGGGTTTATGGGAGCTTGGTGGGAACATCTAGGTAATTATCTCTACCTACTTTGTTTATGGATGGAGCAGAGTAAAAAGATGTTGTCTAAGGCCTTAGTCTTGGCTCTGATCTCAGCATTCCCACACTAAGAGCAAAGACTTTTAACCTTGTCTCCATTTTGAGCCTTGCAATTGCTGCAGCAAATGAGGTGTAATTTTTCAGGAGGAAATTGTAGAATCATTGAATGGTTTGGGTTGAAGAGATGTTTAAAGTTTATCTAGTCCAATCCCTGTAGTGAGCAGGAACATCTGCAATGAGAGCAGGTTGCTCACAGCCTCAGGGTCCAACCTGACCTGGGGTGTCTCCAGGGATGGGACTTCTCCCACCTCTCTGGGACAACATGGACCAGGGTGTCACCACCCTCAGCATCAACAATTTCTTCCTTCTCTCTCTCGTCTGAATCTCACTCTTTCAATGACCCCTTGTCCTGTCACACCAGTCCCTGCTGGAAAGTCCATCCCCAGCTTTAAGCACTGAAAGGCTGCAATAAGGTCTCCTTGGAGCTTCTCTTCTCCAGCTGTACACCCTCAAATCTTCCAGTCTCTACAGCTGAGACAGGTGACTTTGTGTCTTTCTAGGACATTCTGCACGTAATTTGACAGCAGCAGGTTCCTTTTGTGAACCTTTGACATCTCTGTGTGAGTACCACAGGGCTTAAAGTGACACTGCTCACTGCACGTGCTGGAAAAATATTTGACTAGAGTCTTTCCAGGAAAGGTGTGGAGATGCCTGCTGCCCAGTCTGGGTATCCAGGAGCTGAGTGACTCCTTCCTACACTCCCCCTTGGGCCGTGGCAAACACTGCAGTGGTATCAGCCTGGGATCACAGAATCACAGAATCATTATGGATTAGAAGGTACCTTGAAAGATCATCTAGTCCAATCCCCCTGCAACAGCACGATCACCTAGACCAAGTCACACAGGAACACATCTAGGCGGCTCTTAAATATCTCCAGTGAAGGAGACTCCACAACCTCCCTGGGCAGCCTGTTCCAGTGCTCCGTCACCCTCACGGTGAAGAAGTTCCTTCTCATATTGATGTGGAACCTTCGATGTTCTAGTGTACACCCGTTGCCCCTCGTCCTATCACTAGATGACACTGAGAAGAGCCTGGCTCCATCCTTCTGATGCCCACCCTTCAAATATTTGTAGACATTAATGAGGTTACCTCTCAGTCTCCTCTTTTCCAAGCTCAAGAGACCCAGCTCCCTCAGCCTCTCCTCATAAGGGAGGTGCTCCACCTCCTTCGTCATCCTTGTTGCCCTACGCTGGACTCTGTCCAGCAGCTCCACATCCCTCTTGGACTGAGGGGCTCGGA
>VXBP01003190.1:306094-331625 GCA_013400115.1 Rhinopomastus cyanomelas
GGGGGGGTTGGTTTTGGTGTTTTTTGAAGATTGGGGTAACATTTGCTATCCTCCAGTCTCTAGGCAGCTCTCCTGATGCAAAGATGATGGAGAGTGGCCTAGCAATGACTTCCACCATCTCCCTTAGTACACGCGGGTGCATCCCATCTGGGCCCATGGATTTGTGTACATCCAGCTTGCTCAACGTATCCCTAACCCAGTCCTCATCAACCAAGGCAGGCTCCTCTCTTGCCTCGACTTTCTCTGGAGCCTCGACTTCCTCTGGAGGAACATACAGCAAGGCAGAGCTTTGGAGATAGCTGAAGGATGGGCCAGCCTTGAGAGATTCTGCAGCCAGAAGGAGGGTTTCTTAAATCCTCCTTTGTTAATCCATACGAAATAGGTAGCAGCAGCTTCAGCATCGTATCTCATACTAATGTGTTGGGACAGCCTGTCCTCTCCGCTCTTGTGCAGTGCTGCAGTGCCTCCATTTCACCGCCTGGAAAGTGCTGAGGTGGGGAATGGGGAGCTCTGCAGCAAGTACTGTCACAAGGACTTGAGCTTCATCCCATGGGCTGCTGGTACCATTGCAAAAGATAATCTTCACTGAGCAGAGGGGAGACAAAAAAACCCCACAACAACAAAAAAAGGTAGTGGTAGGAGAGACAAAAGTCACTTCTCAGCCTGTGAACTTGGTTCAGCTGGTCTTAACTGTGGGTTGGTGGGGTATCATGGTGTAGGCAGGAATGCTGGAGCTTTGGGGGCAGCTGTATCTCCTTGGTGCTGCTGTTGGGAGGCACTCAATCAAGACAGCAAAGAAATAAAAGGAATCTGCAGTCAGTTTTCCCAGTAAGGTGAGGGAAATGGATAAAAATGAACAAGAAGGCTATTACTTTGCATGAGTGGTGAGTAGGTCTGTTGACCTCAGGAGAGAAACAATTATGCTGGCTTTATGTTTAGAGGAAAAGTGCTGCTTTTTTGGGAAATCGAGAGGGGAACATTTCACAATCAAAGAATTTATTCTCCTCTGTCCCTCCCCCAAACTGGTCACGGGATGTTATTGCATAAGCAGCTTTCTCCTTGAGCAAGGGCAGGTTTCACTGCTGAAGATGTACTTGTCATAGGTGGAATACAGCTTTTCTTGGGTACTCGCCTGGTTGCTGGGGAAGGAAAGAGCTCTCATCAGCACACAGGTGACTTCTGGCTTCCCCACACCCAGAGGACATGGCCCTCTTCTCCCCACTCCTGCCCTGGTTCCCAGTGCTCAGCACATCCTCCTCAGTGCCCACTTCTCTGCCCTGTTCTGCCAGACCTTTATCTCAGTGAAAGAGGATCGATGATCCTTTACTTCTTCACCATCCTTGTACTTCATCCTGGGTGATGGCTCTTGTGAAGCCCCTCTGCTCCTTCCCAGTATCCTGCTGCTCCCATAGAGCTATCCCTCAGCAGTATTCCCCACTGCAGTCCGTCCACTCCTCTCTGAGATGGCATCTGCCACCTTGATTTCTGTCTTGTCTTCATTGCAAGGATCCCTGTCCAGCCCTTATCTCTTGTTCTTCGCCCTCACAACTCAAGCTGTTTGTTTTCAAAGGCATTTGAGATGCTGCCACCTCAAGCTGAGCTTCCTTCTTCAGGGAAAAACCCTCCCAGTTCTGTGGAGTGGAGGTGACCTGACTGGTGGGACACAGGACTGCAAAGGAAAGAACAGGCATAAGTGTTCTTCTCCCACCTTGTGTCATCCTTTGAGGACCCTGCTTACCGTTCACAAGTGCATCTTTTAATACTCCGGTAAAACACGGTTGTTGCCAAACCCAGTGCCTTTCCCCTCAGTTATCATGCAAGCTGCGCTGTTCTCAATGGAGTTGCGCAGAGCCCTGGGCTGGCTTCTTGCCTGAGCCTTCTGGGCAGGCATTCAGGTTCAGCTTCCTTGAGCACGGGTGCAGTGTGCTCAAGTCATTTCCCTGCTTGCTTTCATCCCTGGCATTTTCCCAGTGTGATCCCCAGTTGTGCCTGATTTGGAGGTAGTTTTCCATCATCTCTTGGCCAGTGCTGTGATGCAAGTATGTCTGTTCCCTCTGCTCCATGCAAAATAAGCTGTTGGGGCTTGGGAGGTTATGTCTGATTATATGAAGTCCTTGGAGAGGGAACTGATTCAGCTTCAAGGATCAACTACTAGCTTTGGTTTGAAACTTCTGACAGTCAGTCTATGAGTTCTTCTGGACTGCACAGTCAGAAGTTGCCCAAACTACAGGGGATTATTTGTGGAAACCACCGTCATGAGGTCCTGAGTGTTTGTTTTGTTGGGATTTAAAAAGGGATGCTGGAAACGGGGCACAAGGGATGAGCGCAGATCCCCTCTTTGAGATGCTGGGCTCTGAGCATATGCAGAACAGGCCCTGTAGTACTCCTGTGGTCCTTGATTTTTATCTGACATGTAAATTAATTAATGTTGTGCAGCTTCATGCTGATTTCCATGGATGATGGTGAGTTTTGGAGTTTGGAGCCTGTCTGCTGAATTTAAGTATGGGTGCAGTGTTGTGGTGGGCTCAGGACATCTATGTTTGATGGTTTGAGCTGTTCTGCTCTTGGATGTGCCAGCTGCTGCACTGGTGACAAACTGGTACTTTCCTCCAAGACTCAGCTGTCCACTGTGTGGAAGTGTTGCTCCTCTGCTCAGTGGATATTTGGGGCTTCCCCAAGTTCATTGTTAAAAATCCTGCATGTGTACTGATTGTGTCAGTCAAGACGTTCTGAGAAGGGTGTGTGCGTGCTCCATGGAGATACCTCTTCTAGTGAAGAAATACCAAAGCAGGGAATTAGTTTGAAACCCACCGTGGTTCTGAGACCAACTTCTATGCACCTGCACAGTAATGAAAGCTCTGAGTTCTCTTTAACCAAGCCAATGTCTCCTCTGCCTGTTTCTCTTCACAGGGGCAGTGTCATCGGACCCACTTTTCATTTCGATGTACCTTCCCTCCACTTCGGTGATGTCTCCTTTGGTGAGTGTGCCTTGGCCTTGGACAGGCAAAGGTTGATGCACACAGCTCTGCATTTCCACAATGGAGTGCTTGAACAGAAGAGCATCTGTCACTTGGGTTCCTCTATGGCAGCCTCCAAGGGTGGTAAATCCAGGGCTACTGGTTGTTTGGGCAATGTTGAGCCATGGTGAGATCACAGTGTCACAGTATTATCAAGGTTGGAAGAGACCTCATAGATCATCAAGTCCAACCTGTCACCACAGAGCTCAAGGCTAGACCATGGCACCAAGTGCCACGTCCAATCCTGCCTTGAACAGCTCCAGAGTTGGCGACTCCACCACCTCCCCGGGCAGGCCATTCCAGCGGCCAATGACTCTCTCAGTGAAGAACTTTCTTCTCACCTCAAGCCTAAATTTCCCCTGGCGCAGCTTGAGGCTGTGTCCTCTTGTTCTGGTGCTGGCTGCCTGAGAGAAGAGAGCAACCTCCTCCTGGCCACAACCACCCCTCAGGTAGTTGTAGACAGCAATAAGGTCTCCCCTGAGCCTCCTCTTCTCAAGGCTAAACAATCCCAGCTCCCTCAGCCTCTCCTCATAGGGCTTGTGCTCAAGGCCTCTCACCAGCCTCGTTACCCTTCTCTGGACACGCTCAAGCACCTCAATGTCCTTCCTAAATTGAGGGGCCCAGAACTGGACACAGTACTCAAGGTGCGGCCTAACCAGTGCAGAGTACGGGGGCAGAATGACCTCCCTGCTCCTGCTGGCCACACCATTCCTGATGCAGGCCAGGAGATCTAACAGGACCAAAGGAATAGAAAGTCAATATTTTCTGGTGGTCCTCAGAGTGTGTTCAGCCCCTAATTCCCAGTTCTGGGCTGCAGAATGACAAAGTCCTTCTCCCAGAAGGGGTGGGACTGCAGGAGGGGTTGTGGCTCCTCTCACCTGACCTTTAGGGTGAGGTGTTAAATTAGTGTAATAGGGGCACCTTCATATCACCTACCAGGTAATATGCCCAAGCAGCAGCTCAGCATCAGGCATGGTGTCCCTCAGAGGCTTCTCCTTCCCCACCAAATGTCCAGCTCTGCTGACAGCCCTGGCAGAGCATCCGCAGCATCTCAGTTGAAATGCAGATTCCACAACTGCAGGCCCTCACAAAGGGCCTTTTTTGAGATGATCTGAAGTTTAAATGTGAAATCAATTGTGGATTGATTGAACGGCCATTATCGCTCTGTGCCCAGGATGCCTCTGTGTTTTCCTGCTGTTCAGGGACTTCTAACGAGAACTCATTCCCCGTTGTACTCTGCCACTTGTTTCCTTTTGAATAAATAAACCAACAAGCAACACCCGGCAGAAATGGGGTTATGTAATAGGAGACTTCATCCTGCTTAATCTGATTTCCTTAATAAGGCCTTTTCAGCTGGAGACACCTATTGTAGTTCTGTTGTTTAACTGTGCTGCTGCCTGCTGGTTGCATCCAGTGACTTTGGTTTCCTTTGGGATTGTGAAGCCTTTGCACATACTTCTTGTGCACCTCTTGGCTCCCTGCTAGGGCAATCTCAGAAGGTGGGCAGTGGTCACTACTGATGGATGTGGAGAAGCTACTTGATATGTCTGCGGTTGGTTTTCCTCCCCATCTGTGTTTGAATCCCATGGGAGATGTCTCCTCCCTAAGCTGGCCACCAAGCCATATGTCCACTCCAGAGCAGGTTTTAGGCTGGTGTCCTGTCTTTGCAGAACATCTCCACTGGTGTGATTGCATCCCTGCTTTTCCGTTATGGAAAGCATGAACTGAAGTGCTGCAAAGCCTGGTGGGCTGTAACCAAAGCCAGTGTGCAGTGTGAGTGTGATGTCTCTGTTTGTAAGGTGAGACATGGCTCCTGCTAACTTCTAAGCAGGTTTCCCTCCAGTGAAATGGGTTCAGGGTCAACCTGAGCTCCATCTGGTAGCTCCAAAACAGGATCCTGCCTAGAGAAACTCTTTTAAAGTGCTCTGCATCACGCTAGCTCCCAGTTTAATCTATCCTTCCTTCTAGCGTAGTTTCTCCTTGGTGACATTGATTTTCTATATTGAAAACTGTCAAGGGGTTCACGGAGTTAACAGAGAACTTTATGGATTGAATTTTTTTGAATAATGGTCTGCCTGGAAGGTTACTGATAAGTGACAAGTAATTAGTACTAGCTTGGGGGTGGTTAGAGAAGGAAGCTTCTGGTGTGCAGCATTGCCAGGGAGTGGGCAGTGCCAAGGAAGGAATCTCTGTGATCAGCGTAAACGGGAACTTCAATAATGATTAATTCCTCACTTAGCTTCTCCATTAGTTGGAATTCAGGCTGAAAGAAGCTAAACTCCAAGCTCAGTTTTATGCTAACAGGATATTCACACCACAAATCATGGGATAGGAACATGTTTAGTTGAGGACTTGTCAGTGTTGGATTAGTGGATGGACTAGATGATTTTGAAAGTCTTTTCCAGCCTCTCTGATTTTCGATATTCTGTGAAAATTGGTGCATCAGCTCATATTTGTGCCTTTTCCTTAGGCTTTCCTCGCACCTTGTCGTGCCGCCTCATTAACACCTCCCTGGTGCCCATGACCTTCAACCTTCGCATTCCTGAGGATGGCAGAGGAGAGCCTAGCGTTACCAGTTTTGCTCAGATGTCCAATAACACTCACCCATCCTGGAGAAAGCGAGTCCAAAGTCTCATCAGGCCAACTGAATTCACCATAAAGCCCTGCCAAGGGACCATCCGCTCCCAGGGCCTAGTGGATATCCAGGTAGGGGAGAGGTCTGCCTGTCTATGGTTCAGCAGTTGCAGCTGAAGCTTCACTGGTGTGTGAGAGGGCTTTAGTGCCACTGGCTCTGAACATAATGTGAGTAAGAGATCTGCATAGTGTTAGGCTTCTCTTTGCTGGGTTACTCTGGGACTTCTCTGGAGAAGCAATGTTTTCTTCACAAAACCAGAAGCTGAAGATCATGTACCATATGGTCAAGTACAGAAGCCATTCATAGTTTATTTTTGAGAGCTGCTTACAGCAATGTCTTTGATGTAAAGTGGGCAGAAGAAGGACGAGGACAGAAGGTGGCTGTTAAAGAGTGAGATGTCACAGTACAAAGCAGTTTGCTTTGCTTCCTGCGCTTGTTTCCCCTCTCTCGTGAAGCAGAATGAGCTGTATTCACTGTGATGGTCTCCAGTGGGGGCTTAAGAAGCTCTGGCAGCCAGGAAACGTACAGCATCTGCTAGGCCACAGCTTCCCACTGTAAAGCTGAACTCATTCTTTTGGGGTGGACAGATTTCCTCCAGATTTGTGCTGCTGTAGTTGAGATTAAAAAAATAGTCCCTTAATTTTAGTACACTGGTGAGTAGAGCATTAAAAGCACTAATTGAATATACGAATAAAAACACGCTTTAATTTAGTTTCTGTATGTTCAAGTAACTGTATTTAACAAAGAAGATATTGTCAGAAGACTTTTGTTACTCCTAGAGACTCTGCTTTGTGCAGGGACCAGCAGAAAATTTGAGACCAAATCCTCCCTTCCTGTGGAACCAGAGTCTGAGGATGCCATATGCAGACAATGGCTTCTAGGACTGATATCTGATGTTCTTCTCTTCCACCAGGTCACCCTGTGTTCCAACACGGTGAGGAGATACGAGCTGGCACTGGTGGTGGACGTGGATGGTGTTGGCAGGGAGGTGCTGGCACTGCTCCTCACAGCCAGGTACCAGCACATTCCTTGCAGCTCATTATCTCTCCTAGTGCATCCATCACCAACATACTGCCTTTGCACACGGTTTGCTGGCTCTGGCTCCGATGAGAAGAGCTGCTTAATGAGGTTGTTGTGCCCAGCTAGACATGAGAACAGCAGCCTGCGTTGGGAAGCATCTGCTGTGACCCTGAGCCTTTTCCTAAAGTGAACCCTAGTTATATTTATTATTGGCCTGGGTTTTGTATCAAATTTCCTTCTTCAAACGGAGGACTTGTGCTGGGTTGAGCAGCCAGCTGAGAGCTGGTGTCTGCTCCAGTTAACAAAGGCGCATGCAAATGAGAAGGGGCTTATGGTTGGTCTAGTAAAGGGAAAAATAAAGGCAAGATGTTATGAAACGGAGAAGAGTCCTTGATGTGAAAGGTGAGCTCAGGTTTTTCTGCTCTTTTTGAGTAGACTTAAGCTGAAAGTTGTCCTTGCTGCAGCCAGATTCAATCCTGTGGTGCTGCAGTGGGTGTCAGTTTAATTACAGGAGGGACACAGTTCACTGGGGCTGTTCCCTCTCCCAGGCAGAGTCATCCAGTTAGTGCCTAGGCTGAATTTTGTAAAAAAAAGTGCTAATGGGAGCAGATGGAGCAGTGGGATGGAGGAGTGAGGTAGCTGTAGGAACTGGGAGGGGGTGTTCACCCACTGTATAAGGCAGGTGGTGGTTGGGACCCTCCATTGCTGGGGCAAACAGATGAATTTTTGTGGCAGGGCAACAGCGAGGTGAGAGAGGAGGGAGTTTTTAGTACTGAGGCAGTGGAATCTTCTGTTCTTTGAGCCCTGGTGAGCAGCACTCCTCAGTGGGGACACTCCTGTAGAGCTCACACCTTGCTGGGGTTGTTGGGAGAGGCTCCTTGCAAACCCTGTGGGGCACAGGTGCCCATCAGAGAGCTCTGGGACACTGCACCAAGCTCTGTCCTGGTGCTTGGCAACCTCTGCAGTGCTGACTCTCAGGGTTTACCCCTCCTTTTCAAGACATTGTTGAGTAAGGAGAAGTTAAAGTTGATTTCTGACTGTGGGGGTATGATATGTGTATTTGACAGTGACAAGTGTGTTCTGCTCCGTTTAATTCTGCCATTCGGTGAGTGAACAAACTCTCCTCTGCTTTGCCTAGATGTGTAGTTCCTTCACTGCGAGTGCTCAACCCTGTCGTGACGTTCAGACGGTGCTTTCTAAAATTCCCTTCCCAGCAGACGCTGACCCTGGTGAATGACAGTGACCTTCCAGCCTGCTACAAGGTCCTTCCTCAGGTTCGGCACCGCATCTGCTTCCTGCCTTTAAATGATATCGAGGGGATAGTTAGAGGAAACAAGGGAGAAAAGTATAAACCTTAGGAAGCAGCTTAAACTCTTTAGCAAACAGTTTCTATTCCAGGCTTTCCAGTAGAACTTAGAGGGTTGTGAGAAGATGCTGCAAGGAGGCTGCCGGCACTGGAGTCGGTGTTTGTGGATGCAAGCATCTCCCAAGGATCCTAAACGGGTCCAAGTCTTGCATCTTGGTTTGTGCTTTTCTGTTTTCTTCCAGAAATGTTTAAGGGTGTGAATTGCCATTGAGGTAGATGTTAGAGTTTAAAGTTTCCTCTCAGGTCACTCTGAAGTTGTGTTTGATTCCCAGTGTCACACAGGCTGGGGATGGTGTGATGGAGAGCAGCCCCTGGAGAAGGACTTGGGGTACTGCTGGGTGAAAAACTGAACATGAGCTGGTAACATGCTTTCACATCCCAGAAGCCCACTGTGTCCTGGACTGTGTCCTCAGCAGTGTGGGCAGCAGGTCAGGGAGCAAATTGTGAGACCCCCCTGCAGGACTGGGACCAGCTCTGGGCTACTCAGCCCAGCAGAGACAGAGACCTATTGGAGCAGGGCCAGAGGAGGCCCCAGAAATGCTGCTCTGAGGAGATGACCCTCTGCTGTGAGGCCAGGCTGAGAGAGTTGGGGGGTTTCAGCTGGAGAAGAGAAGCTCCAGGGAAACCTTAGTGCAGTTTTCTTTTGTCGCTTAAAGGGGCTGATCAGAAAGCTGAGGATGGACTTTCCAGTAGGAACTGCTGTGACGGGACAAGGGGTGAAGAGTAAAGTGAAAAAAGGGGATTCAGATTAGAGAGAAGGAAGAAGTTATTAGTGCTGAGGGTGGTGAGACCCTGGCCTAGGTTGCCCAGAAAGGCAAGAGAAGCCCCCTACTCACTGCAGGGGATTGGACTAGATGGGACCTTTGAAGGACCGTTCCTACCCTGATCTTGCTGTGATTATGTTCCTTATAGGAGCACAAGGACGATGCTGCGGTCCGGTACTCCAGCCCCGTGCCATGTGGGATTATCCAGCCCCACAGCTCAGTGGAGGTCCTGTTTATACTGGTAGCCCTTGTGACAGGAGAGCAGGACACTGTTGCTCATGTTGCAGTGTTTGGGAGTGAAGGTTCCCCACTGGTGAGTGCTGTGGGGATTCTTCCAGGGAAAACAAGAACTTGTAATATATGGCTGCTGTGACAAGGAGAGAAGAGATTCCTGGCATGAGGAACCACTAATGCCTAGAGAAGAGGCAGGATGGTTTCCTCTAAGGTGCTGATGTCTGCCACAGTATTTAATTATGGGTATGTGAGATGGGATAATGAGCCCAATCTGAAACCCAGCACAATCCCTGGGTCTCATACAGGCTGTGTTAATTAGATGAACAACAACTGCTGCCTCATTAGGACATTTGTTTGGGCATGCACAGAGACATCCCTGAATCCTGCAAAGGCAGGTGCTGTGGAGGAACCACATGAAAAGTTTGTGCAAAGCTGGTTTTCAGCTTTCCTGGCCCACCACCTCTGAGAAATATCCATCAAATTGCTTTGCCAAAAGACACGTGAATCTCCATACTGCTGGCATCTGGGGCACAGAGGCCTTTTGATTTCGGTGAAAAATGGATGAAGTGAAGCATTCCTGGGCTAAACCCTCCAGAAGGATGTTGTTTGCCTTCAGGGATACACAAGAACAGCAATGACAACAAAACGTAGGCAAGGGAGCGCTGTGTGGAGTATCCTGGCTTCATTCAGCTGAAATCAAGAAGAAATTTAGCTTATTAAGATGATATTAACTTTTGTCTTGTCATCTCTCTGGGCAGGAAAGGGAATGTTGGAGGGTTCCTGGGAGCCTTAAGCTCCCTGTAGCAGAAAGGCAGGATGACATTTTGAAAATAGTTGCAGGGATTTGAACTTTCATTAAAAACAATGGAAATGATGCTGCAGAATCCCCTGGATGCTGCTGAACATCGCAGCCCAGGCTGTGGTTGGTGTGTGCCTGTAAACTAGTCAACAGGAGGGCCAGGCCATGCCAGTTTTGCAGGGACATCTGAAGTTTGGTTAAACAGTTGCTCATAAATATAAGGCACGAGCACCAAAATGCTTAAAGAGGTTTTCTCCCCACCAGAATAGCCAGTTGTTTCACTCTCATCTGCATGCTTCTTGAAAAGCTTTTACCCTTGGCTTAATTTCTAATTTCAAACTTGATCTTTTGTATTTGACCATGAATATGTCTTGCACCCAAAGGATGGGTGTTTCAGCAGGAGAATCCTAGCTGTCCCTGAAAAAAAATGCCCAGCACAAGACTGAACAAGACTAATCTGAATCCAGGGTTGGTGGTGATGTTCTTTGTTGAGGAGGTGTCATGTCAGTGCATTCCCATTGAAGTCAGCCAGTCTGGGCTTCTTCCAGATGTTTTCCTGCTCTTCTCCAAAGGGTTCTGCTCTGCCTTTTCTGCTTCTGCCCCACTGTCACCCAGAAGCCAAACCAGCTGGCCAGGCACAGCTCTTCCCTCCGGCACCAACCTCGCAGAAGCTCTGGGCAGCATTACCCAGCCTGCTGCTCTTCACGCCTCCAAAAGCTCCATCATCATGCATTGCTTCAGCTCCTTATTTTTGAGATCCCACTCTTGGCTCCTTCTTGCAGGCGATAGTGTCCTGTCAAAGGTTCTGCATGGTTTCTGCTCCAGTGTGAGTTGGATGAGTGGTTCTGACAGCTGCCAGTGCCAGTGGCTTAAGTCAGACCACTAAAGGTTGACATCACGGAGGCGGGTTTCTTTTGTGGTGAAATCATGCTCCATGCCCTCCAGTGAATCACAGAGCAGCTTGTCAGTGTTGGAAGTTTCAGGTGCTCAGATCGTGTTTAAGAGACGGGGTGCTTAGAACCAGTGAAAGCCAGGTAGGCTGGAGAAATTGTCGTTGGTTTTAGTGATGTGAGAAGATGGTTGAGTGAAAGGGATTCTCATTCCTCCTCCAATAGCCCGTGCCAGCTCTGCAAGAACAAAACTTTTGGATCTCACACTGACAAAGGAAAAAATTGTGCTTTGATGGTGTAATTAATGTCTGTTATTTGCATTCATAAATCTAAGGCATGACTTCTCCTTTGAAGAACCTTCTTTGCCACCAGCTTTTGCAGGTTTTTACAGATGTAGGTGTGGGCATGTTGAAGAAGTTAACGTCCAGCAGCAGAGGTCAGGAAGGGTGGTTTGGGGCAAGACTGAGCAGTGAAGGGGTAGGAGCAGTCCTATGAGATAGGTGTGAGAAAGCAAGGATGGGGAACTGGTTTTGTTATCGCTATCCCTTGCTCTGGAGGTATGCTTAGTACCTCCCGGTAGCCTCATATTTTTAAACTTTCCCTGTTGTGTTTTGGTTTGTTTTTTCACCTTTCCTACCTGCTTCCTGGCGCAGAAAATTCATTTAGTGAGCACTGGAGAAGGACCAGTTGTCCATGTGCATCCAAGCAAGCTGGATTTCGGCAGTATCCAAGTTCTACAAGATGCTTCCCAAACTCTCCACCTCTCCAATCAGGCTGTCATCCCTGCGTCCTTCAGGGCAGAGATGGTAAGGAGCTGGGGGGCTCTTTTCCCATGAAAATGACTGATCTGGAGCAGCCTGTGACTTGGTTTGTATAGGTAACATCTCCACATCGTTATCTTTACATGTTCACTTTAATGTATGGAAAGTTTTTAGCTGTGGGAGTCACTGTTTTGGAGCTCTGAGATCAAGAGAACCCTGTGGACTTTTACATGGTTTTTGTTGCCCAGAGGTTATAGATGGTTGTGGCTGCCCCATCCCTGGAAGTGTTCAAGGCCAGATTGGATGGGGCTCTGGGCAAGCTGGTCTGCGGAGAGGTGTTGCTGCTTATGGCAGGGGGTCAGGACTGGATGATCATTGAGGTCCTTTCCAAGCCAAACAGTGCTTACCCAGAGTTTTCCATTTCTGTCCGCATTTGCTTTGGGTCAGACTGCCTCTCTGTTGCCTCAGGGCCCAATGCTATGAGACTGGGCAATAAATCCTGTCCTGCTTCACTGCAATGTCTGAAATATTGTAGCTAATTAATAAACAGAACAGTTTGGTTCAGGGATGGTTTCTTGGGCTCTGCTGCTTCAAAGTCCCTCCTGCTGCCTTCCAGGGTTATCCTATGGTGTGAGCATCTCAGCTGCTGGTATCATGGAGATGTTCAAGGAGGCAGGTTCTGAGAAGCTGTTCAGTCATTTCAACAAGAGCTCATAAGACTCTTAAGGCTGTGCTGCTGCAGCAGGCAAGATGTGCTTGAGCCTCTCCCTTGCCCTCAACAGCTGCTTGGGGGCTTCTTTGCTGCCTCCAAGTTTTATGCCTTGCTGCTGCCTGGTGGTCTATTGATGAGAAGAAGAGACGACTTGAATAATTTTGGAACTAAGATTTGTGGTGCCCAGCTCCATCTGAGAGTAGAGCTGGTTCCCGCTGTCTGTTTGCCCAGCCTGGGGAGTGACTTGGGCATCCTTCATTCCCTTGTGCCATCAGCCCAAGTCTTGTGTTGTCTGAGATGCTGGAGCTGCTGCTTTGCTTTCCTGCTTGGTGGTGGCTGCAGGAGGCTGAGCTGTGACTTCCTTGTCTCCCATCTGATGGCTTATCTTAAAGCTGTCTGCAGCTAGACTTAGAGAACACCATCCCCACTTGAAAGAAGGAGCTATTGATTGGAAGTTTCTCAGCAGCATTGGCTCAGCACTTACACACAGACTGGCAGCTCAACAAAGTGAAGGAGATTAAATTAAGGGGCAGTAACAGGGCAAGTAAAAAACTGGCGTCTTGTCCAGAACAGAAAACCCTGTACTGCAGATGGTCCTGCTGCTGCCACCTTGGTGGAATCCTTTGCCATCATGTGCAAATTGTTGATCTCATCATGTCAAGCTTTCTTCTTACCTTGAAAATAGCATTATCTGAGCAAGCAAAGCTGTGTTTCTATGGACAAATTCACTCTGGAGTAGTGATCTAAGGAATTACCTGCAGTACCCCTCATGCACAGGGTTCTCTGTACACCCCTCCTCTCCACTGTATGAGCTCTACCTATTCTGTGAGTTGCCAGGAGCAGCACTGACAATCTCTGCTGCCAGAAGGAAATATATAAACTCCTCTTAAGCTGCATCTTGGGGCAGGACCTTTGCGTCACTTTGTGTACATGTGATTTCATAGTCAAGTTCTCTGTTGGCTTGTCCTGCTTGTGAACCTTGGGACCAGTGTGTCAGTGTCAGCTGGGGAGCTTATCCACTGAGTCCTGTCTCTGAAGGGCTTTCCCTTGTCAGGTTGCTCTCCCAGCTTCCATGCAGCCCTGTTAGAGCCTCCTCTGGGCTCCACAAGGGGAGAAATTTGCCTTTTCCTTGGGTAAAAGAGACTAAAGGAACAGGTCAGCATGTGAAGGGACTGTTGCAGCTTAGCTGGAGCTGATGTGACCTGCTGGAAAAGGTGGCTGTTTCTCCTTCTTGCTGCCACTGTCACCTTCTGTTCCAGTTTCCCCAAGTGTCTGATTTTTGTGTATTGACAAGTGAGAAGAGCTGCTATTGATTAATTGAAGTGTTTGCTCTCCCTGCAGATAGGTAGAGAGGAGAAAATATCATTCCTTGGTCATTCTCTACTCATCCTTTGTCACACTATCATAGAAGGCAGCTGCACATCACACTGGTGTTTTCCTGCCTAACCACCACGTTGGGTCTGTCTTGTGCTGCTGCAAGGAGGCAAACAGTGGTTTTCTGGTGCCTTATAATGAGGGAGGAGAGAGGAAAACCTTTCTTTGGATTTCCTTTTCTCATGATAGGCCTGATTTGGGATACTGTCTTCTCTTAGCTGATTCCTGACCTTCCTAAACCATAGGCTACTTTCCAGCAAGGATGCTACAGCCAAGTGTATTGTGGATCAAAGCCCCTTCCACCTTCCCTGGGATGAGCTGCCATCAGATTCCACTGGAGCCAACACTGCAGGAGAGACCAAGTTTTGTTTACTAAGAAGCTGCAACTCTTTATCTTCTCAGTGGGATTCGCTAGAGAAAAGGCATCTGATTTTCAGGCAGCCTGTAAAAGCTTTTGGGCAAACATGGTGTGAGTAAGGGGAGAACATGCAGTTCCCGTTCTCTACTCACTTCTCATTAGTGCAGGATCTGTTTAATTTACTAATTTCATTGCTTACTACCTCAAGCTTTTGACAACATTCCCTTTATTAAAGAAGCTTCACTGCTTCAACCAGACCCGCCTTGTTGGTGAGTACCAGATCCAGCAGTGCTCCTCTCCTAGTGGGCTCTTCCACCATCTGCATCAGGAAATTGTCCGCAATGCACTTAAGGAACCTTCTGGACTGTGGGTGGCTGGCCGAGTGGGTCTCCCAGCAGATGTCTGGATAGTTAAAATCTCCCACAAGAACCAGGGCCTGTAGTTGTGAGGCTGCTGCCAGCTGGCTGTAGAAGACTTCATCAACTCTGGTCTGGGGGCCTGTAATAGANCCACTACTGCCTCCCGAGAGGCTTGAGTACCATCCCCTTCCCCCTTCAATTAATTTCCCCTCTAGAGGACAAATTAAATGGAGTTGGAACAATTTTGTTCCTCCCCATGCGGGGCACAATTATCACAGAAATTATCACAGCTGGGGCACCTACGGGACCTCATGGGACCTTGAAGTTATTTGTTCTGTGGGTTCCAGCTTGTCTTAGCAGTGGTGGTTTTGAGAGATTATTTGAAATGTTTCCTCTGACTTTGAAAAGCTGCTTGCATCTCTGATGTGCTTATGCCTTGGGCTGCCTTGTGTCCTGTCAGAGCTTGGTGCTGCCAGCCTGAACAATGGAAACTCAAGCTAACTTAGCCTGTTCAGGCACTTACGTGGATCATATCAGGCCTCCAAGCACATTGTTGCTTTTGATGAAAGAATTGGGAGAAACCCCTCTTCTTTTACAGTACCACGGATTTGGGAGTGAATAGTGCCTGTCATGCCAAGCACAACACTGAACTGAAGTGTGGGAAACACCAACACCATGATGGATACCTCAGAGCTCTGCATCTACTTGGTGGGAACAGAGTTTCAGTCCTTCAGGGGCTCTTGAGTAGCACTTCCTGGGGAAGTTTTGGGGTTTTTGATCAACCACCCTTGCAGAGGAATTCTTCAGGCTCTCAGCAGTGTTCCCCAGCCAGATGGCTGCTGCAGTGGAATTTGAGCAGTCCTAGCTTCCTCTGGCCTTGAGCCTTTATCCAAACCCAGGGACTGCTGTCAAGAAGCCAGGAAAGACAAAGCAGCTTCCCTCAGCACATGCTCCAGAAGAGAGACTGGAGGGGGAAATAACCTTCTCCTGAGGATGAGCATCCCTTGAATGGTGTAATACACATTCTATAAGTTCCTGTATAGTTGCTGTTTTCAGACATCATGACCTAGATTTCGGGAAGTCTTTGTGGTTTTTACCTTCATATCTTCCTCCTTTTCCTATTCCTCACAAGAGCCCAGGGTCCATGGTTTCCATTCTAAGTTAGTGTTTGGTTTGTCTTACAGGCTGGGAAGTGCTCGTGCTGGAGGATTGAGCCCAGCAAAGGAGTGATTCCTCCAGAGACTGAGGTGGCTGTGGCTGTCATAGCAAACTTGGATGATACTGAGAAGTTCAAGGATGAGGTGAACTTGTTCATAGAGAACAGCCGTTCCTACATCATCTCTGTCCAGGCTGTCGGCATCGGCACCACAATTGTCACTGACAGACCCTTTGCTCCAGAGCTCAATTTGGGACCCCACTTCAGGTAGAGAGAGTAACTGTCAGCTCCTGCTTCTTCCATGGGTTCACCAAGGAGGAATTTTGTTGTAGTTCATCAGTGCTCAAGTCCTGGCTCTGTTTCGCTGAAACCACACGGGCTCTTTTAGTAACATTTTATGGCCGTTTGAAAGTTGTTGAAAGCCCTCAAAAGCCACCAAAATGGAAGCCAGTTGCTAAATTGTCACTGAATTGTCTGTAGTTCTAATACATTTATTTACTCCCCTTACCAAATAAAGATTTGCAGGAAAACAGCAGGTCCTGGGAGCCTCCGGCTGCATTACAAGTATAACCGTATTTCCTTCTGCCATAACACTGCTTGCTTCTCCATTCAGTACAGAATGGCACCTCACAACAGCACAAAGCCTTGGCAGTAGCTTGTTAGTGACTCCTCCACTGAATTAATGGTGCTGTTTCCCCTCCACTCGGGAGTCCTGGGGGAGCAGCAGACTTTGTCTTTGCCTTGGATGGTTCCTTAGTTTGCTCCTCTTCCCCGGCTCCCCTTCCAGGCTGCTCTTTGTTACATGGAGTTCTCTTCCCTCATTTCTCCTGGCTGCTTTCCTCACTGTCTCCTCCCAGCAATGCTGCAGCTGCCCCCAGGTACAGGTAGGCAAGGGACGCATGTGTCCTGTAGTCTGTGGAGCCACTATGGAGGAGACAATTTCATTGTGGTTCCTGACATCCTCCTCTGCTCCCCTTTGCTCAGTTTGGAGTTTTTAGTGCTGGCTGTAAAGCTGAGATGAGGCTCTAGCTGGGCTGAGATGGGACCAAGGCAACATCTTAGATGACCTGAACTTTCTCCACAATTTCTGCATCTACCCCAAATTTTTGAAGCTTTCCTCTGTCACTGTCCACTGCATATTGTGCGCATCATTAGTCAAGAGACTCTTTCAAAAAGACTAATTTGTTCTATCCTATCACTCCTGTGTTTTCATTTAGCTGCTCGTGGCAGACATGGTTTGAAAAACCCCATGTCCTGAACCTTTCAAAATACCCATAGCTGCTCCAGGAACACTTCATTGCCTGGTTGTGCTCAGATTTATAGAAAGTAGAAAAATTCCTCCAGACCAGCCTGCAGTTAATGTTTCTTTATGTGGAGGAATCAATTGCCATTGAATATGCATTTTGGGTTACATTTAACTGTACATTAACTGTAGTTAAATGTGGTTTTATTGCTGAATGTGCAGTCAGATAAAACAATCGAAGCCCTGAACCTGGGTGACCACCAGGAAATAGCAGCTCCTGTGACATTTTCTGTCTCTACTTCCCTTTTAGTATGAGTCCTTGCTGTTACCACTTCAAGATAATGAACAAAGGACGACGCACTCATCAACTCTACTGGACAACAGAAGGTTTCTCCCCATTCCACCAGCGTGATCGTCTCCCTGCCATCAAGGGTACCAAGGGCAAAGTTTCCTGTCAGAGCTCCAAACCTGCCTGCCCTGTGTTTAAGCTTCGACCGCTGAGACTGGAGCTGATGCCAGGCAAGACTACAGAGATGATGCTGGAAGGCTTTTCCAGCAGTCCCAAGGTGAGGTCACAGAATCACAGAACATTAGGGGTTGGAAGGGACCTCAAAAGATCATCTAGTCCAATCCCCCTGCCACAGCAGGATCACCTAGACCAAGTCACACAGGAACCTATCCAGTCGGGTCTTGAATATCTCCAATGAGGGAGACTCCACAACCCCCCTGGGCAGCCTGTTCCAGTGCCCTTCCAATCTATGAAAACTATGATTCTATGATTCTATGAAACTGTTGTAAGGGCACAAGTTACCATGGCAGCACCAATTGCTTTCCTTACTGGCCACCATTAGTTGCTAAGGCTTTTTCATGTTTCCATAGCTACCGTGAACCCAACTTGCTGTTACTAAAATAGAGACTGAAGGAAGTATCACTCTTTAGGGGCAAACAGCAGGTTATGTGGTGTCATAAGCTGATGCAGAAAGGAAGAGCAGACAAAATAAGATACACTTAGACCAGACAGGAAATTAAAAAAACCGCAAAGCTGGTGTGTCTAGGGGAAGCAGCAGGTAGAGTAAAACACCTATATAGGGAGCAGCGTGAGTTTTCCTCTGTAGCTACACATGAGCAGAGAGCTTGTCTAGCCCCGAGTGCTGGAGGGAAAAACCGAACAGGCTGTGCAGCTCTAATGATTGCTGACGTTCATCCATGTGGGCAACTGTTCCCCGGCATCATTATCATTGACAAACTGACTTACATCAATGTTTCCATAACAGCTCCGCACTAGTTTCACAGTCAGCCCGGGCAGCCCAAGGGCAGCCAGGTCTTGGATGTCAGCTCAGAAATGGGGATTTCAGCAGAGTCACTGGGCTCCATGGCACATGCAGCTCTGCAGAGAAGCTGTCAGCTAACTCCAGTGAGCATTCCCTAGCTGTGGGACCACCAGACACAGATCTTTAAATGTATCTGAAATAAATAGGTGTTAAGATCCGGCTGATCCTAGTGTTTTGAAAGACGATTTAAAGGTTTGCTTCAGTGGTAACTGGAAGAAGACTTCAGTTACTCACCTAGTTCATGGTGGCAGGTCTGTTACTGTGCACTTCTGAGCCCAGAAGTTTTGCTGAAGAGGGAAAAATGTCCTAGAAATGAAAGAAAATGTTCTGGGCACTGGTGAGATTGTCTTGTTTGGGAAGCTGAGAGGGGATCTCTGAGGTCACCGGTGGCTACTTGCCTCCTGCCAAGACCCTGGGCAGGTGGCTTTCCACTTTCCTTGGGTCTTGAGAACTTAATACTCTTCAGGTTGGTCAGAAGCCCAGCTCCCTATATTGTATATGTAGCACAGATGATTTTGAAGGCTGTAGGTTCCAAGGAGGAAGAATTGGGTTGTGGTGTTGTGAACCTAGGGGGGTTCTATGGAGGGATCTGGCCAGACTGAATCAATGGGTCAAGGCCAATAGGCTGAGATTCAACAAGACCAAGTGCCAGGTCCTGCACTTGGGTCATACATACCAAGCCCCAGGCTAGGGGCAGAGTGGCTTCTAGGGGAAAAGGACATGGGGGGCTTGATTGTCTCTGCAGCTGGAGGGGAACCAGCATGTGCCCAGGCTTGTCCAAGAAAGCCAAGAGCATCCTGACTTGTGTCAGCATTTATGTGGCCAGCAGGACCAAAGCAGGGATCGTCCCTCTGTGCTGGACACTGGTGGGACCCCATTTCGAATCTCAGAGTCAGGTTTGGGCCCCTTACTCACTTGCCAGAAGGACATTGAGGGGCTGGAGTGTGCCCAGAGAAGGGCAGTAGAGCTGAGGAATCCCTCCTTTACCTGAAGGCAGTCTGTCTATTTTGGGTTTTCCAGTGGATCCTTTCCACTAATCTTCCAAGGAGGGTTTGGCAGCACTGGCTTCTATCAACTGCTTCTTTTAATAAAGTTATGTATGTCTGTATTATTTTGCTTAGCTTGTCCTACTCATTATGCTCATCAATGTGGCACATGAAAGCCATAATTATATGGGGTTGGGATTATCCCAATCAGCACACGACTCACAAGTGCCTTTTGTGGATATTCGGATGCAGTATTAAGGACATTTGAGTGCAGAATAAAAAGAATGAAGTCTAAAAAGAAAAGAGAGAAGGAAACCAGTGCCTGTAACTCAAGGGCAGTAATAGGTTCTGTGGTTGGGTGACAAGGGTGTCTCCTCCATGCAGGTGGTGAAGGAGCGGCTGCTGTGTCACGCCGTTGTGGGGAGCAAAGCAGGGAAGACACAGATAATGCAAGTGGATGTCATGTGTGAGTTCATCGCTCCCATCCTGCAAGTGTCCTCCAGAGAGATCACTTTCCGGGTGGAGAAGGTGAGGCTCTGGCTTGTCTCTGGGCATTGAATCACGAGGCTAATGGCTGAAAACCTGCAGGGTCTGTGCTGGTGTTCCAAGGGGCAGCTTAAACAGCTTCTCTGAGCCCAAGGGGCTTTGGCTATTGATTTGAACAGGACTAAGCTTTTGCCATTAACATAAAGATCATTATTTAGTTCCTCTGGGGTTGGCAATAGTCTCACCAACTATTTATCTTAATGCAGAGACAGAATCAAGCTACCAAGCCAAGGGCACAGGGTAAGATGTGTTGGATCCATGGGCTTTACATGGACACCTTGTGCCCTGAGACTGTGGGTGGGAGAGCAGATGGCTGCAGTGGAGCAATGCCAAAGGCCCTCTCATCCTGTCTGAAGTAAGGGAGGATGTTTTCAGAGGTGGGGTTATTTTTTAATTTCTTCAGGTGAAATTGAGATTGTAGCTGCTCCACTGAAGGGGGATTGTGGACACTTCCAGAGAGACACCAATTTCTGTGCTCAGTATAGAGGGAGAGTTTTGAGGATCTTTCAAGGCACAGAGATGTCTGAATACTGATCCTGCAGGGAAGCTGAGAAAAAACTTGAGATTCCTGTCAACTACTTGGGCTGATGAGGAAAAACTGTCACCTCTGGTCTGTCTTTGCCTCCTCTCCTGTTGGTATGCATGCCTGCTCTTTGCATTTCCCCAAGCCTGCCCTTCTTTAAAGGACCCGCAGGAGTCCTTCAGCTGGAGTGATGATAAAGCCAGCACAAAGCAAGTGCCCTTTAGTGTATGTGTCCCAGCTCCAGCATCATCTTTCCCTCTCCCACAAGGTGTTTGGAAAAAAGAGAAGATGTTTAATTATTTAGTTTCTGAGTTTTCAGATCTCGGCTTTGGTTGCAGGGCTTCCAGAGAAGTACAAAATCCTGTGAGCAGGCAGTTCAGAGTTAATTAGAGGCTTTACAGCCCTCTCTGATGTCTACCTGTGGTTTGCTTGATGCCACATACTCCAATTTATCAAGTGCTATGCCACTGCAGCTGTTTGATAGCAAGACATTCAGAACTAGCTTATCCAACACTGCCTAGTTTATATAAAACATGTACAAAGCCCAGAGCAATGTGTCAACAGGAAGAACTAGCTTAGGCTGAGCTTAGCTTTGAGGCTGCAGGCACCTTGTTGTTGTTGCAGGGGCAGCAGGAGACACACAACAACCCAACAGGAGAGGTTTTGAGCTGGCTGTATGTGCATGTAGATGTTCAAAGCCAACCTTAGACTACTTCAGTCTCTCCACAACGGCCCAAATCCTCCTTCCTTCTTTCCTCTGACTAATGTTGCAGCTTTTATGAGGCTGCTAGATCTGGTAAGGATGTAAGGAATTGCTGTGTGTGAGCGAAAACCATCTTGTGCTTCTCTGCCCCAGAGAGGACATAAAACTGGAGAGCAAAGGTCTGGGTTCTCTTTCACGTTTTGGTCTTCCTCAAGCAGCTGCCTCCTCCTGGGGTCCTATTGCCTCATGTGTATGTGAGACTGACCCTATCCCTGGAGGATGCTGTGGTTTCTAAACGTGAAAAGCACCTCAATGTGCCTTGAGAAAGAACTTTATAAAAGTGTAGGGACTAATAAAAATATTAAATGGTGATGTAGGCACTGTAAGTGTTGAAACATTAGAACTGAGGGAGGTCTGTGGCTCCTTCAGGTTGTTTTTTGACTTTTTTCTTGTTTTTGTAGCAACCCAGGGACGTCCTAACTTTTCAGTACAAGCCTCTTTTGTTGAAAAATGTCTCCTCCCTGCCACTCAGCATTGTCTTGGCCTTGGAGCAGCCCTTCTTAATCTGTGATACAGACCAGCAGCCCCTTCCCTCAGATGTTCAGGTGAGCAGCTGTGGACCTTTCTGTTGGTTTGAAAGGGGCAGAGTGTGGCAGTGCATTTCTGTTCGAGGTCCTGTAATAAAGAAGTTGATTCTGTAGAGGCAACAGTAGACTGGCTGAACGTAAATCAGATTTGAAGTTAGCAGCTGATGGAAACAAAATATCATCTGAGTTGGGAAGATCCATCCTGGCTCCAAAGCTTGACCAGAGAGGAGCAGGTAGCTAGATCTGAGTAAGCCATGTAGACAGGGGCAAGACATGTTTAAGTGTCTCCTGGAACCCATTCCAGTTCTCCAGCAGCCGCCATCAGACAACTTCCAGAGCAAATTGCTCTCTTCAAGGGCAGCCCTGCTTTCAGGAGAGCTGAGGATGCTTCTTCAGCCTCTTCCTGGCATCTGCCCTTGCAATGGTGAGGCTAAAGGAGCTGTCTTCTGCCCACAGAAGGTCTTGGCATGCTGGTGCTGCATTGGTCAAGGATTTAGCTCATAGCCTCTGTGGGTCCAGCATTCAGTAGAATAACATTTATTTCCCATGGAGACATGAGCCTGGGAGAGTCTCAGACAGGAGTCTGGTGGTGCCTGCAGTCAGGCCCATAGTGTGAAGAAAATGATGAGCCATGAGAAGCCCATGCTGGAGTCACACTTAGAACATTTACACATGTTTTGCTGTCAGACTTCCATCAAACTGGAGATTAATGCTCTTAATGTTCTTGCAGACCATAAAGCTGGAGGTGGGGGAGGAACTTCATCTCTCCATCAGATTTAACCCTGCTTATGAAGAGGATTTGACTATTCGGGTAGTAGAGAAGACTCTGGAGATACAGTTTCTTGAGCACCCTCATAAGGAGGAGGTTGCCCTGCGGGGGGAAGTGTACTTTCCAAACCTCAGTTTCCAGACCATGGCCCTGGACTTTTGCTGCATCTTGAATGACACTGAAGACGTGCGTTACGTTGAGATGACCAACTGCAGCCCACTTCTTGTCCAGTACCGCTGGTCATTCTTGACAGGCAGCAGCACCACTCAGATGAGGTATGTGCACCTTTGCCTTCTCCTTGAAGCTCTTCTGCTTCCTGATGTCCTGTTAATGCTCTGTAAACACAAAGTCTGCTTCCTTGGTATCTGACAAAATTGCTTTCAGCTTTCTCCTGTGGGAATACCTACCAACCAAGGCCAGGCTAGATGTTCAGGGAATAGGTGCTCTCCACCGTTTTGATTCTGGGAAGGAGACAGTGTGCTCCAGCCACACTGAGACTCCAAGATATTGCCAACACTTGGACGAGCAGATGTATAAGGTGACCTCTCATCCTTCCTCTTCGTAGTAAAGAATCTACTGAGGCACTGCCACCAGAACAATATGCTGCTGTCCCAATCTTTTTACTAGAAGCTCCTATACTGGTTCCCCTGAGAAGAAAAGTGGGCATGGAAAGCTGCTTTTCAGTCCTTTGTGACCTGAAGCAACCACCACCAAGGTGAAGTGAGTTCTCATTGGTTAAGGTGCACATTACCACTCACAAACCAGTTGTTTAATGTTACAGGTTCTGCTGTAGTTGGAGATCCCTGAACACCCAGTGCTGCTCTGTGGTTTCTAAGCTCAAGAGCAATCTCACGGTCATGCTGAAGCACACCTATAAACATTTCTGAGCAGTTCCTCCCTGCACAGCACAAAAGGCTGGTGTGGACTGGTCTAATTACAGCAGCAGATAGTTTTTCCATAATGGCCTGGACAACCCAGCACAGTTACCCATTGTGCTGCTGTTACAGATGATAGAGATTGTCAATAAACAGGATTTCTGTTTAGGGAACTGAGGTCTGGGTCAGAGGAGACAACCTATGGGAGCTGGAAATTTGTGGCCATGAGGAGGGATTGGGTGAAGACCTGGGCATTGAGGTAGCCCAGCTGGGTCTCACCAAGCAACACCAAGGCTTCAGTGTGGCCCTTTGTGATGGACCTTCAAGAGCAGACCCTGAAAAGCAGAGCAAAGTCTGCAAAAGTAGGTGGGATGGAGGTGGGCAGGGAAGGGAGAGCAGGGACATAAGGTCTGCTTGGAGGCCCCTATCATCTCCTGGTAAATTAGATTAGGATTTAGTTACAAGTTAAAGGGAAATATCTAATTTTGGTGATAGAACGATGCCTGTATTTTATAATAACAGGGAAACAAGCACATTATGGTGAAGCCTGTATGGAATTAATTTCCCCTGGGGCCACTTGTTGGCCAGTTGCCTCTTTATCTTTACTCTTTAAATTTTTCTTTTTTAGAACCAATTTAGGCTTTGGGAAATGTGAGTGCTGAATCAGTTTTCGGGTTTTAATGACCCAGTCTCCACTTCAACTGTCTTTGCTGGACTTGAGCCTGCGGGTACTTGCTCTTTCAGTGGATGCTGAGTCACCCACCTCTGCAGAGTCAGTCGTGGTGGAGGGTCCTGAGCATTTGGCAAGGCGGCAGCCTCTGATCCAGAGGGTTTGGTGGAGCCCCTTTGCTGGTTCGTTAGCTCTGGACATTATGACAGCTCCCTTTTCTACTCTGCATGTTAATTAAGCAATACTGTACTCTCTCCGGGTCCCTCAGCAGAGACTGAATGATCCTCTGTGGCAGGGCTGGAAATGAAGACAGTCTCCAAGCTATTAACACCTCAGATTGCTCATTAGGAGCCCGGCAGAAGAGCAGCATGTCAGATAGTCTTTCTGGTCTGCCTTAAGCACTGTTGGTATTCTAAATTATCAGATCAAACGAACTCAGCCTGACATCGAGGGAATCAAACATCAGGGCTTGTGGAGGTGAGATCAATAGAATGTAACCATCCATACATCTAGCCTTGCTGGACCTGATCACCAGAGACTGCAGCATCACTCAGATGCACATTAATTTTGGCCAGGAGAGAAAAATATTGTTTCTCTGCATGGACAAGACTCTGTGCTCAGATTATTTTTATTTCCCTTTCAGTTGTTCAACTCATTTTTTTCCTTACTGTTCAGTCACTGCTGCTTCTTGAAGCAATGTGATCATATAAGGCAAGAGTCCAGCTGAGGTTAGCCTTTGCATCAGGATGTTCTCTGGTGCAGCACTGGAATCATAGAACAGATTGAACTGGAAAGGAGCTCTGAGATCATCCAGTCCCAACCGCCTGCCATGGCAGTGACACCTCTCACCAGACCAGGTTGCCTGGAGCCCCATCCAATCTGGCCTTGAACACTACCAGGGATGGAGCAGCCACAATCTGCCTGGGCAGCCTGTCCCAGTGCCTCAGCACCCTCACAGGGAGGAGTTTCTTCCTCAGATCTGATTTAAATCTCCCTCTTTAAGCTTGAACCCATCCCCCTTGTCCAGTCACCAGAGTCCCTCATAAAAAGTTCTGCTTCCCTGTAGCCCCTTTAGGTACCGGAAAGCTGCTATAAAGTCCCATGAGAGATTTCTCTGAATGGCTCTCTAGAATCACCCAACAGATGGTGGATCTGGAGTAAAATTCAAAGATTTTATTGTATTTCTTACCTGAAAGATTTTTTCTTGAACAAGGAGCTCCTGGACATGCTGTCACACAAAAAGAAACTCTACAAGGAGTGGAAGGGAGGACAGCTAGAATGGGGGGTATGTAGGAAGCTGCCCCAACAGCTAGAGATCTGGTTAGGAAAGCCAAGGCACAGTTTGAATTGAACCTAACCAGGGAGGTCAAAGGGAACACCAAGAATTTCTACAGGTATATGAATGGTAAAAAGAAGTCTAGGGAAGGTGTGGGCCCCCTCAGAAAGGAAAGAGGTTGATGTGGTTACAAGTGACATGGAAAAGACTGAGGTTCTCCATGACTTCTTTACCTTGGTCTTCACTGCAAAGGCCTCCAGCCACACTCCTGGAGTCNACAGAGGCATTGAGTGCACCCTCAGCAAGTTTGCTGACGACACCAAGTTGTGTGGCGCAGCAGACACGCTGGAGGGCAGGGATGCCATCCAGAGGGACCTGGACAGGGTGGAGAGGTGGGCATAAGCCAACCTCATGATGTTCAACAAGATTAAATGTAAGGTCCTGAATCTTGGTCAAGGCAATCCTAAGCACAAATTGAGAACTAAAATACAGGCTGGGCGGTGACTGGCTGGAGAGTAGCCCTGGGGAGAAGGACTTGGGGGTGCTTGTGAACAAGAGGCTCAACATGAGCCAGCAG